>OX375869.1:9801999-9971799 GCA_947359475.1 Heligmosomoides polygyrus bakeri
CTCTTTAGCTCGAAGAGCTCTATCGAATGGTGTCATTCTCGTCCAATTCTGGAAAAAGCGATTTTTTGACAGTTTCCCATCGAGGACGTGGGCCGAGCCTGCGCGGACGATGACGTCATAGAAAATCGATTTTTTCGAAAATGGCCAAGTTTTCTCGTTCAAAATCATCTAGTGGCTATTTTGTGCGCTGATTACGAATCCGACGTCCGTTTTTGAAAATTTCGCCGATTTCGGTAGGTTGAGGGTGGTCGGGTCGGGATCACCGATCACCCTCAGTCATCAGTATGGGTGTCTTCTCCCATAATGAGCCAAATGGACTACTTCATCGTGTTAGACACCCCGAATAACCCTTGCCCTTAGATGAAGTTTGAGCAAAATCGGTGACCCTGACACGACCACCCTCAGTTATCCAGAGGAAAATCCAAAACTTACCGAAATCGGTCAAATTTTCAAAAACGGACGTCGGATTCGTAATCAGCGCACAACATAACCCCCAGATGATTTTGGTCGAGAAAATGTCGCCAGTTTCGAAAATATCGATTTCCTATGACGTCATCGTCCGCGCAGGCTCGGTCCACGTCCTCGATGGGGAATTGTCAAAAAATCGATTTTTTCCAGAATTGGTCGAGAATGACACCATTCGATAGAGCTTTTCGTGCTGAAGCTAACGGTGTTATTGCGAGTGTCGAGAACTCAAATATGGGCGAGTAAGGGCGCAGGAAACTTCAGCGCTAAGTCCACCGCCCTAAAATGGCGGCTGGGGCTAAGGCGGTTTAGGCAGCTGAGGAGTTGTGAGCATGTCGTCGTAAAGTGCCTTCAGTGTTCTGCTAGCATACGCGTTTGCATGCCGTTAGCACGCCGCGTCTTCCTGCAGGGGTCGACTGAATTCGGAAAAAATCGTGTCACACAAGGCTAACCTGCATTTTCGCAGTGCCGTATCTTAGTCAAATCATAAGCAACATTGCTCTTTTTCAGCGCACTATTAGAACATTTTACTGCCTACAAAAGCCACAAGCTGCAACCGGAAAGGTTCACACATGACTGAGTTATCGCGCTCAGAACACGGCCGCGCGTGCAATGCAATACAACAACGGTCCATGTTCTCCTCGCTCTTACTCGCCCAGATTACAGTTTTCCCTACTCCCAATAACACCATTCAATTCAGCATGAAAAGCTGGCCCGAATGGTATCTAGCATTGCCCAATTGTAAGATATCGATTTTCTATGACGTCATCGTCCGCGCAGGCTCGGCCTGGGCGTCCGCGTCCTCGATGGGAAATCATCGAAAAATTCATGTTTCTGTAATTGGTCGAGAGTGACACCGTTCGATAGAGCTCTTCGAGCTGAAGAAAACGGTACCATTGCGAGAGTCGAAAGCTCAAATCTGGGTGAGTAAGCGCGCAAGAAACTCTAACCGCTATCTTACACCGCTCTAAACTGGCAGATGAGGCCAGGGCAGTTCAGGCAGCTGAGGAGTTGTGAGCATGTCGTCGTAAAGTGCCTTCAGTGTTCTGCTAGCATACGCGTTTGCATGCCGTTAGCACGCCGCGTCTTCCTGCAGGGGTCGACTGAATTCGGAAAAAATCGTGTCACACACGGCAAACCTGCATTTTCGCGCCGCTATAATTTCGCTTGTTTAGAAGCTATAACGCTGCACTTTCGCGGACTACTGAGGCTTGCTACTGCCTACAAAATTCACGAACCGCAGCCGGAATGATTCGATCTCTACAGAGTTATTGCGCTCCGAACACGCTCGCGCATGCGATTTGCGAGTGGTTGCGCCTACTCGATTGATAGGTTCGGTTCTATACGCATTGTTTATGGCGCACTCCAAAGGCAAGCTGGACAGTCCTAAGGCAATTTCTAAGTAGGGCGGCTGGGAATTTCCGATAAAACTCCCGAAACGGTCACTCTACAGGCCCTCGCACCCACTCGATTGATAGGTTCGATTCTATATGCATTGTTTACGACGCACTCCAAAGACAAGCTGGACAGTCCTAATGCAATTTCTAAGTAGGGCGGCTGTGAATTTCCGATAAAACTCCCGAAACGGTCACTCTACAGGCACTCGCACCCACTCGTCCTCACTCTGCGAGTGGTCGCGCCGACTCGATTGATAGGATCGATTCTGTATGCATTGTTTACGGCGCACTCCAAAGGCAAGCTGGACATTCCTAAGGCAATTTCTGAGTAGAACGGCTGGGAATTTGCGATAAAACTCCCGAAACGGTCACTCTAAAGGCTCTCACGCCCAATCGATTGATAGGTTCGGTTCTATATGCATTGTTCACGGCGCACTCTAAAGGCAAGCTGGACATTCCTAAGGCAATTTCTGAGTAGGAGGGCTGGGAATTTCAATAAAATTCTCCAAACTGTCACTCTACAGGCTCCCTCGCCCACTCGATTGATTATGTCCGGCCTATATGCGTTGTTCAACTCTATTGGTTTATATGTCAAAAGATAGAGCTCGGTCTGCTGAGCTCAAATATATGTTTCTTTTCACAAGTGCTTGATTTTAAAGAAAGTTATTTGAAAAAGCCGCTTTGGAACGCTCCAAAGCGGCTTTTTCGGGAATTGACCAAAAGACATGCGCGGTACTGTACTGCATTGAAATTGAAGAAATGACGAAAAAGTTGAAGGATATCCGGCCGGCCTTGGCAAACCGAAGGCGAGTTCTCCTTCTGCACGACAATGCTCGCCCCCAGGATGCACGAATGACGTTGCAGAAATTGAATGAGCTGAGCATTGAAACTCTACCACATCCTCCGTTTTCTCCCGACCTCTCCCCAACAGACTACCATTTCTTCAAGCATCTTGGCGATTTCTTGGTAGGGAAAATATTCAAATACCAACAGGATGCCGAAAGTGCCTTCGAAGATTTCGTCAATTCCAGAACTTCTGATTTTTATGCTACTGGGATAAAAAAGCCTATGTCACGTTGGCAAAGATGTGTAGAATCAGAATGTTTTTATTTCGATTAATAAGCTTTCCTACAAGCCGAGATATTAACTGTTTAAATTTACAGTGGTTCAGTGCCATTTATTTCGTTACAACCTATTAGTTAATTAGGTCCATCATCGAAAACTGTTGGTCGAAATACGATGAATCCTAAATTGAAATAAAATATCGTTCAGAATCGCTCTTCCGACGTGCTTCAAAATGTCTTCCAAGAAACATCGTTGTTGACATAAATGAAGCGCGATTTATTCCGTCAGATTGGGCGAAGAATTCCGTAATAGACGTTACATAAAAATGCGAATTAAGTTGAATATCGATCCAGTGATAGGCGAGCGAAAAGCGGTTGTACAAAAATCGTCAGAATTTTCGACCAACCTATTAGAAGAGCGTCAGATGCCCACCGTTGCAACGTCTCGGGAGAGACGCGATATTACGGACATTCCCTGGCAACATCCATCTAGGAAAGCCTCCCTCTCCCCGTAGGATTCGAAGCGCTCCCCCTCTCCCACCTCCTTCGTCGGTCGCAGATCGCAGATGTCCTGCTTGGTTTAATGATCGAATGAGCACAAGGCGCACGTCCGCAGGGACACGTAAGAAGTTCGTTCACCTTGCACGCACCGAGAGCGCGGTGCGCCGGCCGGGGCCGGCTTCGAAAAAAAGGCTCGATCGTTACCTTGAGCGGACACTTCACACAAACACACACATTTCAGGCGAAACTCGCACAGCGACCGTCTCGCGGAGCGGACGGCGAGCTGCAGGAGACGTACGAAAAAATGGAAGTGAAACGTCGTCTGAACGCACTGCGACGGGCGAAGCCGCAGATGAACGCCGTCGAGGTCTACCTGGCCCAGCTGGACGAGTGGCTGGCCTCGCCCGATGCCTACGTGAGTGCTTGGAGGCCTCTGCATGGCGGAATAGGTTATGGTAGAACTGGTTCAGCAGGGGGTTGGTTGGGTCAGCCAGTAGTCAGTTCCGTATCACGAAGCAGTTCTGACTCGAGTGTTCGAATCCCTCCTGATGCAGAAATTTTGCTGGAAAACCGAAGTCATTCTGACGCTATAACTCTTCTCGAACCACATGCACCTGAGCTGGTCCACGCCTGCATATTATTTCCGTTAGGTCCAATCCCTTGCGTCGTCCTAGTTGGGTTGGGCCAGTACAAATGTCTTAATCCCCTCTTTCAACTACGGTTCCACTATGTTTTGGCAAGGAGTCAATCGATATTTCGTATTGATTTGTGGATCAATACCGTCCTCTTGTTGTTCTCTTGCCTACCGGCGAACGTTGTTATGTGTCTTCCGTACTAAGTGGCAAAATCCGGGCAAAAATCGACAATATTGATTGGTATTGATTGGTTATTGACATTGCACGCTTCGTCCCACAGTCCATGGCGGTCGATCGATATTGATTGGTAGGCCATTAAAGTCCACCTGTTGTCATTCTTACCCACCAGCCAACATTTTTGCATATCCCCCATGCCAGGTGGTAAAGTCCGAGAAAAAATCAATAGTTTTGATTAATACTTCTTGAATTACTGATATTGCGGAGCTTCATTTCGGCAGTCCATAGTGGCCGACTGATGCTCCCACTATATATAGGTTGATAGATCAATAGTCTAACGGTTTGGTACCATATGCTGTGATGTGCGGCCATTGAGCGGGCATTTAATTTTGCATGAACTAGTGTACGGAGGTACAGACGGACTCTCTTCTATAGCAGACATCAGAGCTCTGAGGGAATCTCGGATGTCGATTGTACACGACATTTCATAAAGTGCAGTGGAAAGGCGCAATGTTGCACACGCATTGGCCCCACCCAACTAGGATGACATGTTACTATTGAATTCAAGCCTGACTAGCGACTTTTTTGACCGAAAGGGGACCTCGGTGAGCGTTTCACTGCAGTATCCATACCTTTCCCATAGCAGGCCAAGTTGGTTTGCACGCGTCCGGTGAAACTCATCCACCTCAGCTAATCCAGCCAGTATCACCATTTCGGTCTTGTGGCCACGCTCGCGGCAACTCGTCCAGAGTTTTGGTTATCTTGCTTGCAAAGACCCTGTTCCAAGAAAATCGATGTTATGCATCATTTTTTGCGATATTTGGATGGGAAGTGACTGCGGAAAGTGCAAGCTGACTAAGAAGCCGTGAATTCATCGCCAAATGGCGAACTTCCAGTCAAAATAACAGGAAAAATGTCAATGTATTGACCGTAGACGTCGGCTAGGATGAGCTGGTCATGAGTTAGGAAGAGCCTTATGACCTTAAGGAGTATCGTACGATCAGGAGCATTCTGCCTATAGCTACTTATAGTTTGGCTTAGTCTCATAACCCATTAGGTAGCGCAGTGTGGGTGCCGAACTGGTCTTGCCTTCTCATTGGGTAAGTTTAGCCAGTAAGTTACCTGTTGCATTCTTCACCAACACCCAGGTCTCGTTCCGCCCACATGTAGGTTCTTAGAATAGGCGTTTGTCGCCTTGGAACTTTACCCGGCAAGATGCCAAGGTTATTAGTAGGATTGTGGGTATGGTAAGGTTCTTTCCAGAATGTTGGTCAGCCCTGCCAAAGGATGGAATTACCCATTTTCTTCGCTGGCGACCTAGGTTCTGCTGCCCTGCTATGTGCTTTCTCTCTCGCATGATCGTAGAGTAGCACAGAGCCATCGTGCTGTGATTAGCTGTGGAGCTTGACCAATCACATGAGGGTGGCTCCGTGTGCTGGCCATCATCCCGGAATGTACCTATGCGGACTGCATTACATTGGGCTGCAGAACTGGGCCAGTTGTTCCAGTTTTTCACCCTTGAAATGGCCAGGCGTTGGCCTACTGGCCTTTTCACCCGGTTTCATCTTATTCCGTTATTATACTGGTCTGGAGATGACATATGAGGTATACCGACAGCTCCATCTTGCCAACAGAATACTGGTTCATGTCGTGAATGTGAGCAGCATTGGAGGAGTGATCGCGCCAGCCAATCATAACCGAGCAGAGCACCAACACCAGCTAATTGAGGCTCCAACCGTACACCCCTTCCCTCAATGACAAGCTTATTCGATACGCCTTGACTAGCTAGTGCGCACCTACCTCCTAATGCTGCCCACTTTCGCGACATGTACCAAATCACCTAAAGACTCATCCAAGGCCTTATCTCTGAATACTAGTGTGACTTGAAAACTCTCAATCACTCGTGTTCAGGACCGCGCGAAAGCTTTCGATATCCTGGACCAGATCGGCAAGGCCATTGACGCGATCGAGACCGAAGACACCGGACGTTATGTGGACTGTCAGGGCTACCGAACGGCGCTGCAGGAGTTCACTGGAAGGGTAGGTTCTGAAGTCCTTCTTCTTGTTTCTCTCCTCTAGAAGAATTCGCTTCAGCTCCACGGCGAAGGCACCAGCTACACTCCACAGCAGGCGTACGAGCAGCCACCCGTTGATAAGGTAGGCAGATGAGTTACTATACAGAGGTTGTAAGCGCCTAAGATACTACGATCGTAGGGTCAGATGGTGCAGACATCACACAGGGAAACTTAGAGGCCCCTGGGGTAGACGCCAAAGAACAGAATGGAGTGGTGCTGTGAATAATGTGAACAATAAGAGCGAGTTCATTGGTTGAGACAACTGATTCGCCCTCTTAAATCGGGAGTGTAACCCCATTAGAGCTGCTGTAATAACAGGTTCCTGACTAGAACGACGACATGAAAACGATTCTGGACGACTACTGGACGCTCATCGACGAGGTATTGGTGATAGAGCTCCCTGAACTGGGTCAAGCCGGCTCCAGGGGCCGGATTTATCAGTAGGCGTACTCACGATGAGGCATTTATGATCAACCTTACCTGCCACATCGTAGGTATGTCAGTGGGTAGAGAATACTCGACGATCATTCGCATTCCTACGAGGATTCCATGCCCCATTGACAAAATGGTGCTCCAGTGAGGTCACCTGTTCTCGAGATAGACTTAGTTATACCCTGCCCTTGATTCCTTTCATAAACACCAATCGTACCCGCTACCCACTGTGGATGGTGGGTACGATCCCTTTAGAGTATCTCCACCTGTACCCATGCATGATAAATTCGGCCCCAGGAAGTCGCACGTACAGGTACAGTAGAATGCATGGCGCATCCCTAGGGAATTAATCAATGGCCGAGCTTTACCATTGCTGGTACCTCCTTAAATGACATACTGCTCCTCTGAAGAACAGACATTGTAGGGGTTTTATGGCAAAGTTTTGCCTTACTTAGTACCTCTGGAGTGAGCCGTGCATTCTGCTGTATCCCACAATTTTCATTTGATAGTTTTGCCTGCTTAGGGGAAGGGTAAAGCATTTAATTCTTCACCGGTTAGCCATCGTAAGTCATTGTATGGGTCAAGTACGCATTCAAAAGGCCACCGCGATACTCCGTAGAAGTTGGATGCGTGGCGTATTCCAAACAAGTACTGAATAGCGTCGCCCATATTTTTTAGGGTAGGTAAATTCGGTAAAACGGAAAAGAAGGAGTAGATCAGAGGGATAAACAGAAAGAGTAATTTATGGATCAGCCTACGCTGGTGGCATTTAAGATATTGATTGGCCTATCTTACCAAACTAAAGCTAGATAAATAGAGGGATTGAAAAGGAAATAAAAAGAATAGAAAAGAAGGAATGGAAGGGAGGAATAGAAAGAGTACATTATTGATTAGGCCATCTTATCAAATAAAGCTATGCAGTTGTAGTTAAAGGAAACGAAAAAAGAACGATAAAGAAGGAATGGAAGGGAGGAATAGAAGTGGTCTTTAGCTTGCTCCTATTTAAGCAAAAATCTTGAGAAATATGGTAAATAGAAGGAGTAAAAGCACAGACAAAATGTAGAAAACTAAGAATATCATATCATAGATTTAAGAGCTGAAAAAAAAACCCAAGAAAATAGTCAAAAAATATTTTATATAACAAAAATACAGACTAAGTAATTTGTTTTGCATCCTTTTTAGTTTTTGGGGGCTAGTCGTGTACTATTGCTCTGAAATTACATTTGTCCGCGTCTATTTTGAAATTTTAGAACAGCATTCCTTGTTCAGATTCGAAAATGTGGTTCCTTCTGGCAGATGATGACGGCTGTCCAAATAATGTTGTGTTACCGTATTGTTATTGTAGACTGCGCGCCTGTCAGGTGATATCGATAGACATTGAAACACATACACCACAATGAGAGGAGCTATAGTTAGACTGTGGTGATTGCGAAGTTGAGAAACGGTGATTGGAGGCGACTGACAAACAGGAGCTCACCTAGGGTATTCTGAACCTGAAGGACACCCGGCTTCAATATTGTTCAGCGACGTATAAACGCTCTGAATGAGCTAGCGCTATAGTTCAACAGGTAAAGATGGCGCAGCAGGTTGGGCAACCAATCTGCTAGTGCTTTTTCGAGGCGACTGTGTTCTATTCCGCAGCCGGACCAGTGGAGGCTGAGTCATACCTCTTCTCAGGGATGTCCGCCACTGGGGCGAGAGTTATGCTGATAGAATAAAATATTGATTTAGTTATTCTACAAGGGGCGCGTGTAGCGCAGTCGGAGGAGGCGCCGGCTGTCGCGTGCACCCGATACCAGGTTCCTGGTTCGGATTTCCCGCCCAGGCCAACCAAGCCTTCCATCCGTTCGGGGTCGGTGAATTGGTACCAGACTTGTCTGAGAAGGATAGAGCGCTGATTTGTTCATCGGCTGGCCACTGCAAGTCATTGTATGGCCAAATACGCATTCAAATCGCCTCCACGACATCCGGCAGAAGTAGAATGCATGGCGCATCCCAAAAGGGATTGACTAACGCCGTCCTTTATCTTTTATGCTGGTGGTATTTAGGCTATTGATGGGACTATCTTACCAAATTAAAGCTTGATAGATAGAGGGAATGAAAAGGAAATGACAAGAATGGAAAAGAAGGAATTTTATGAAAGGAATAGAAAGAGCAAATTATTGAATCGGTAATGAAAAGGAAATGAAAGAGCTGAAATAGGGAGTGTAAGGAGGGAATAAAAAGAATAAATTATTGATTAGGCTATAATGATGGAGCAAATTATTGATTGGTCCATTCTCACCATATTAAAGCTGTACAGTTATAGTTGAAGGAAATGAAAAAAAGAACGGAAAGGAAAGAATGGAAGAGAAGGATAAATGGAAAGGATGAATATTGATCGGCCTATACTGGTCGTTAATTTATCTATCTATGTGCTATCTTATCAAAGTAAAACTAAATAGATAGAGGGAATGAAAAGGAAATAACAAGAATGGAAAAGAAGGAATGGAAGAAAGGATTAGAAGGAATAAATAACTGATTGGGTAATGAAAAGGAAATGAAAAAACGAAAATAGGGGGGTAAGGGAGGAATAATAAAGGGTAAAGGTAAAGGATAAAGGAAAAAGGACGGCGTTATTCAATCCTCTTCGGGATGCAGCCGATGTATAAGTCAGTGCTCTATCCTTCCCAGACAAGTCTGGTACCAATTCACCGACACCGGAGGGATGGAAGGCTTGGTTGGCCTGGGCGGGAAATCCGAACCGGGAACCTGGTGTCGGGTGCAGGCGGCAGCCGGCGCCTCCTCCGACTGCGCTCCACGCGCCCAAGGGAGGAATAAAGAGAATAAATTGTTGATCTGGCTATAATGATGGATCGAATTATTGATTGTTCTATTCTCACCAAATTAAAGGTGGACAGGAAACGGAAATGAGAAGAAAATGAAAAGAACGCAAAAGAAGGAATAGAAGATCGCCGTCTCACTACTACTTGAGCGAGCTTTTTTTGAGGTGCCGCTTCTCTCAATAGTATTTCTTCAATGAAAAAGTGAAGGTCATGGAAGGTGTTGGTGAATTTCTGTCAAGAAGAAAACCACGCAAAGAAAGAGAGGTGTAAAAGAGTACTAAAATTCGGGAAGACGAGGGATGAGTGGAGCATTCCAAAGGGACTTAACAACATCGGAGTTCGCCGTGTTCTGCAAATAACCTGAACAGGTAACCGTTCTCTGCTCGAGGGCTGGGTTTGTGCGAAAAAGTCGCGATGAATTCCAGAAAACGGGTTCACTGAAGTGTGGTTGTAAGGACAACACTGTAGATTCAGCTGGCCAATTGGGGACAGTCGTCTGTTTGTCCTTGTGCTGTCGTAGATGATACATTAGCGCGAGGAGGTCTTTCTGAATGTGCTTGGTCACTGGCGAGAGTCGTGGGACCTTAACGGACCATATTCTGCTCGAGCGGAAGCAAGCAACAGTTCCGTTCATCCCAGTGGCGTGCCAAAGTGGCCCAGTCTTCCAGTTGTCCAGTGGAGTTCGATATCTTTCATTTAAGGCTCCAAGTAGGAAGTCCGTCCAACAGGTTGGCTGGCATTGTGCAATTTCCCTGACATACCCAAAATCTTGTTCCATTGGGTGTTAGCAAAACGCTGTGCGTCTGTGGCCCACATAATGTTCCACAACGTGGCGCTGAATTATGTACGGCGTTTGAGCCCCGTTGCTTACTTCTATGGGCCAACTCGCCGTTCAATACGGCCCATTCTTGGAAAAATCGATAAATCGATCGATAACGACTAGCTGCTGGATATTGTCTAGTAGTTGTGGAGGCCATCTTATTGGCGCGATTGACAGTTGAACAGAATATGTTGAGTAGCGATCAGTAATGGGGACTGTGATGAAGGCAAAGGCAGACAAGCAGGCAGACAAACGAACAAGCAAACAAACGGACGGACGGACAGACAGACAGACATTTATACAGGCAGAAGGGCAAGCAGGGGACAGACTGGGAGGCAAGACTGAAGTAGAGGCGGACAGACGGACGAACGGAGGGATTTAATCCCTCTCTCTCTATATATATATATATACATATATATACATATACATATATATAAAAAAAGGATAAAGGACGGCGTTACTCAATCCCTTTTGGGATGCGCCAGCGCATTCTACTTCTACGGGATGTCGTGGAGGCGACATGAATGCGTATTTGGCCATACAATGACTTGCGGTGGCCAGCCGATGAACAAGTCAGCGCTTTATCCTTCCCAGACAAGTCTGGTACCAATTCACCGACCCCGGAGGGATGGAAGGCTTGGTTGGCCTGGGCGGGAAATCCGAACCAGGAACCTGCTATCGGGTGCACGCGACAGTCGCGCCTCCTCCGACTGCGCTACACGCGCTACACGCTACACGCCCGCTACATATATATATGTACATATATATACATATACATATACATATATATATATATCATCATCATCATCATCATCATTTTCAGTAGCGTTTGTCCCGCTTGGTGGCGGGGGCCGCTCTTCTGGTGTGGTGACGCCATTTCTCCCGATCAAATGCTTGATCGGGATGCACACCAGCTATCTTTAAGTCTAAGTGCAACGTGTCTAGCCAACGTTGCTTCGGGCGTCCTCTGGGCCGTTTTCCAGGGACTTCAAGATTCAGGCCAATCTTACAGACGGTGTCGTCGTTAGCGCGAAGGACGTGGCCATACCATCGTAGACGAGCTTCGCGCAACTTGTCGGCTATCGGGACGACACCGAACCTCTGTCGTATGGTGTCATTGCGAACGCGGTCCAATCGCGTTACTCCGGCCGTCCACCTTAGCATCTTCGTCTCCATTACACTGAGGCGGCTTTCAATATAAATATATATATAAATATATATAAATATATATATATATAAATATATATATAAATATATATATATATATATAAATATAAATATAAATATATAAATATATATATAAATATATATAAATATATATAAATATATATATAAATATAAATATAAATATATATATATATAAATATATAAATATGGCAGACAGACACACAGACAGACATCTACAGATAAGCAGGCAGACAGCCAAACAGACAGAAAACCTTACAGACACAGATGGGCGGACGGACATACAGAAGGAAACACGGGACAGACATACAGACAGACGGAGAGAAAGAGAGACAGACAGAAGGGCAGTCGAAGAGACAGACAGAGAGGCAAACAGATGACAGACAGACGGACAGATATACAGACAGGCAGACAAACAAACAGACAGATAGACATATAGAGAGGCAGGAGGACAGGCAGATGGACAGACTGGGAGAGAGGTAGAAGGAAACACGGACAGACAATCAGACAGACGGACTGATTAATCCTTCTATATAGAGGCTAGCTGATGCGATTGGTCATCCCCTGTAAGAAGCCCCTTCGTAACTACCAACACGGGTTTAACTGTCCAAGTTCCTGATCTTACGATTAGCGCGCTCTATTTCCCCAGCTCAAGTGGTCGACTGCGAACAAAAATTGATAAAATCGATCGATACTGGCCAGCTGATCGAAATTGTTTGGGGGGGGGGACACAGACAAATGGAGCAAAAGACATGCACAGGACAGGCAGACTGAGAAACAGATAAACAAGAAAGTAAACAGCCAGACAAACAGACAGACACCGATGGACGGGCGGATAGACAAAAAGAGACAGACGGACAGACAGGCAGATATATGGGGCGGACTGGTTCCTTCGGATAATGTGGGATATCGGTCATCATGTCCAAAGAGTCACTTCTAAACGCTGCTAAAATGGCTGTAGATGTTCCACTATCTTGATTCAGCTTGCCTTGCTAAATCGTCTTGCCATTGCAGGACTTCGTCAGGGAGGTGATCGCCCGCGCCGAGCTGATTCTGAACCGTCGCGAGTCGAACGAGGATGAGCTCCGTGCGTCACAAAACGACATGGCCGACTGTGAGGCGGTGCTACTTGGCTGGAACAGCAAGCGTCTGTCGGCGATGCGTCAACGCTGGGAGACGAAGCGGCTCGAGTTCGAGCTGTGGCAGACGCAAATGGACCGTGTGCAGCAGATCGCCGCGCAGCTCGAGCACGATCGAGCCGCACTCGATCCGTCGACCCTGGCCGAGCTGCAGCGTATCGAGGCGAGCTGCGACCGGATGACAACCACCGATCTGGCGCTGCCTCTGCGACTGGCCATCCGCGATCTTCGTCTGCAGGTCGAGTCGTCGTTCGAGGAGCGGCTCGAGTGTCTGCGAATGTCCGGCGAGGAGGACTGCGCCGTCGCCCACCACATCGTCGAGGTCAGTTCCGCTCCGTTCCGTTGCTCCTTTGCCATCCGTTCTGTCACATAGACGTCATCCTCCGGCCTGGCCTGGTCGGTCTGGCGCCGCGCCGCACCGCTCCCGACCGACGGACGGACATTTTCTTTACACTGGCGCCGGCCGGCGTTTTGTGCGCGCTACACGCCGCCTCCTCCTCAGCCGCCGTCGACACTGCCGTCGCAGCCCGCAGCCCGCAGCCGCCAGCCAGCCAACCGGCTCTCTCTGATAAAAGTACTCTCGCTCGGCAGTCGACCGTGTCCTCGTATCGTGTCGCGTGTTTGTTTCCCGTCCAATGTATACCAATGGGTTCTCCAGAACTTTCTTCGCCTTTTCAATCCTTCCTTTTTGGCTTCTGAATTCGTCTGGTTTGCTTGCCACTTCGTCGTGAGTAGCTTACCCAACCACAATGAGTATATGCCTCCCTCTAATGGTTCGTCAGCTATGAACTCTCTTCCGACTAGGTTGTAGATGTTCTTCTCGCCTGAATTTTTTGTAGAGGAGATGCCTAAACATCGCCCTTCGAACAGACATTGATCGCCGGCTGAAGAAGCTTTTTAGGATCTACCCCATTTGAATGCGAGACAGACCCAAACCAGGTTGCCTCTCCCCGTTAGGAAATTGCAAAGATGGGTCATTTCCTACACCGGTTCAGTGTGTCGCCTTCAGAAAACAGCTTTCTTTGAAAATAGCCGCCGTTTTCAAGCTGGTACTCCCTCTCCACTAGGATAGATCCGCTTTTTATAAAGTGGTGAGTAATGGGCCTGTGGAGGTGATTCTTGGAACGGTGAGTGTCGTATGCTAACGTCCAAATCCTCCGAAGAAATCTATGTGACCTTAACAGCCTACGCTCCCAAGCGCTTCTGGCCGTCTTTCTTTAGGACTTCTGAAGTCGCCTGGTTTTCCCATCAGTTTCTCCGCTACGAGCTCTCTTTTCACAGGGCTGTAGATGTTCTTCTTGCCTGAAATCTGTGCGGAGGAGATAGCCAGACATCGCCGTTCGACCCGACATTGATATCGGGCCGTTTTTTTAACGGTGTTGCGTAAAAGACCCTCAGAGGCGATCCTTGGAAAGATGTCTGTTCTGTAGCTGCTCCCTAAGTAGCGCCCACCAGCTGCGCTGTCCCTTCGCTGACGAAGTCCTTCTTGCCGTCGGATATTGAAGGAGAGAAGACGTGAACATTCTCATTTTCGCTGGGCCATCATCTGACTAGGATGGAGGTGGCATCTGGTCTGGGAATTGTGCAGCAGCGTGGAGGAGGAGGCACAAACTTCTCGTTCTTGCTGACATTGATCGACGGCTGACGACAGTTTCTATAAGGTGGTGGGTAGCAGGACTGTGGAGGTGATTTTCAGAAAGAATTTTGTCGTGTTTGAGCATATAAACCCCTAAGAAGCGCCATGTATGGCCTTACTAGACTACGGCCAAAACCGCTTCTGGTAATCAGGTCCTGGAAGAGAGTATGTGATAGAATTCGCCATTCCATCGTTTTTTGGGATTCGGAATCTCTTTGATGTCGTAGCTTCTTCGTAAATGGTCCGCCTACGTCCAACCGGTTCAAACCGCCCTCGGACAAGACTGTAGGTTTCTTCTGGCCTAGAATTTGTGCAGCAGCGTGAAGGAGGAAGCGAAAACCCTTTCAGCGAGCCGACATTGATCGCCGACTGCCACGGTTTTTACAAGGTGGTGCGCTGCGGACCCGCGGAGGTGATTCTTGTCGCAGGCCGGCGTTTAAATCCCTTTAGGAAGCGTCCTTTCTCTCGAGAAGCACTTCTGGCCGTCACTTCCTGGAAGGAGGATAGGAACAATGGATGGAGCGGACTTTTTTGTCCTGCGCCAGCTGACACTTAGGAAGAAGAGCTGCACTTCTCAGAGCTCCATCAGCTTTGTGAGCTTGCGTCCATCATCACTTATACCCGACCTGGGGCCGGATTCATCAACGACTTACAGAGATTTGACGGAGAAATTACAGCGGAATATCCTGATTACGCCAACATTTCACCGTATCGCTTGTTGATAAGTCGCGTTAATTCGCGTTTTTCAGGAGTTTCTGCTGTAATTTCTCTGTCAAATCTCTGTAAGTCGTTAATGAATCCGGCCCCTGTATCGAAGAGCTGGTGGTTGTGAACCTTCTTCTCAAGAAGCAAGCAGCCTTTGCATCTGAATTCTCCAACTGCCCATCATCTTGTAACCTCGTTAAGGATGGCTCAATCTTGAAGGGATGTCGATAATTCCGATTGTTCTGGTTCCGAGCCCAGGAGCCATATGCCGTCGAAGTATTCACAGATGGGGAGTCTAGTAGTGTTATGGTATCCAGACTCTGGTTGCGTGCTAGTGCAGTCGGAGGAGGCGCCGGTGTCGTGTGCTCCCCATTCCAGGATCTGGTTCGGATTCCCCGCCCAGGCCAGCCAATCCTTCCTTCCCTCCGGGTCGGTGAATTGGTATCGGATCTGACTGGAAGGGTAAAACACTAATCTGTTCATCGGCTGGCCATCATTGTACGGCCAAATGCGCATTCAAATCACCTCCACGACATCGTGTAGAATGCGTGGCGCATCCCCTAAATAGATTGCTTAACGCCATCATTTGTCCTTTATCCTTCTGAGCCGAAGAAACGTGTAGATGGGGAAGAACGCACTTTCAAAGTGCCACTGTGGATGTCCATAATGGACGTGCATTATCCGATTAAAGCAGAACCTGATTCTATCAGGTTTTGGGCGTGTTGAAGACACTTCTTCTAGGCTTGAACGAGGAGTGAGACACCCTGGAAGCTTCCATACCGAGCCAGGGTGTCCATGGTGCCTTTATTGGACTTCTGGTCATGCCCAGGCAGATACACATCCAATGGTGTCCGAAGACCCAGTCGCAATGCTTTAGGTCTATCTTATGCTTTTGGGGAAGCTTTCTAGGGTCTCTCCGGTGTCTGCGAGGCAACTTAGTCTGACCTCTTCTCAAGTGCAGTCAGGCTTGGACTGCGCTATTACCTGTCAGGTAGTCTTATTCCTATCCCTTTTCTGCTTTCGAATCCCTTGCCGTTACTACCATCGTAAGGCGACTTCTCTAAGTGAGGCGTTGACGGTGTTAAGAGATTATGGCGTGAAGAGTCGAAGTTGCTTCTGCTTCCTCCTACCGCAGAATCACCCAGAAAGTGCCGCTGACAGCATGGAGCTGGGTGCGTCAGCAGCAACGGATGCACATTCTTCGTAGCCGTGCTAGCCGTCGTCGTACCAGTCGTCGTCGTCTACGTCATCTGCTTCTATATTCTTCTGAACGAAATCGATTTCGACGATTCAGCACGTATAGTGTGCGCTTTGGTCGTCGTCGACGTTTTCCGGACGAGGCATTCATTCGTACGAATGAGGCGTTCCTTTTTCGCCGTTGAATGTCGGCCGAACGGCCGTCCGCCCCATCACCGGCTATTTTACTCGTCGTCGGCCTCCTACAGACTACAGCTAGATGCAGCTGGATTCTGGAAGAGGCTGTGGTTACTGTAGTAGTACTGTATCTTTTTCATAGCTCTAGGAGGAGGCTAGGACTAACGCTGTTGTGTAGACATTTTAATACTGTCAGGAGTGGTTCGACTTCCGCGTAAGGTACTTAGGGGTTGGGTAAGTTGGTCTGGATGGCTCCAGCCTGTCTTCATTCTGTTCACAAGAGCTCTAAAGAGTTCTTTCTGAAATGTACTTCTTTTTAAGAATCGTGAAGAATCGTCTTGTTGCTTCAGCGGCTCCTTCTGTAGCCATCTATTCATCTGCTCCCATCAGAATCCTTGGCTACACTTCAGCGTCTTCGAAACAGCTATAGTCACATCCCTGAAGGCTCTACTTCTTGGGTTCGTTCCGGAGCAGGCTAAGCTGCAAAACAGGAGCTTGGGACCAGTGGGCGGTTCTTTGTGCTGCCTAGGCATTGGCTAGGAGGTGGTAGCCCCGATGATGCAGTTGAAGATGCCTAAACCTCTGTTGAAGCGGGACAGACGTTCGAGTCTCGGCTAGAGTCTCGAGTTGCCCGAAAGGTTTGGCTGTTTAACGACGCTACAATTCCTCACCAAGAACTACGGTAGAGGTCCTAAAACCCGATGGGAATATGGACAAACCAACTGCATGCCTCTGAATTGGTTCCTTCTGTGGTTGCACTGACCTGGAAGATTTTCTTTGTGATTTCATATATCGTCTTCCTACGTTACTGCATAAGTCTCTTACACTATAAGTTTTCCGTTTTTATTCAATCTACCTTGAAACGGGCCTAGAGCTAGGTTGTTTCGGTCGCTTTACCATCTGCGTTGCCACAGTAGTTTTAACGCTTTTCCGGTCGAGTCTCAGAGACCGCTAGAGGCGTTTCAATTCATTTTTCATCTATGAAGTCGTTCTGAAATGCCAGAAAGTCGGAATGCCTGAAAAAGTGGTGGCCGATGAACTAGAATAGTCGAGGTCTGGCCATTTTAGTGGAGGGGTCCGTGTAACAGAATGTTTTCAAAGAGGTTTTCGCTGAGAATTGAAAGTAATTCACGTTTTGGTACTTGTCGGAAATTTGGCCTACATGATAAGGATAAGGATAAAGGACGGCGTCAATCAATCCCTTCTGGGATGCGCCAGCGCATTCTACTTCTACGGGATGTCGTGGAGGCGACATGAATGCGTATTTGGCCACACAATGACTTGCGGTGGCCAGCCGATGAACAAGTCAGCGCTCTATCCTTCCCAGACAAGTCTGGTACCAATTCACCGACCCCGGAGGGATGGAAGGCTTGGTTGGCCTGGGCGGGAAATCCGAACCAGGAACCTGGTATCGGGTGCACGCGACAGTCGCGCCTCCTCCGACTGCGCTACACGCGCCCACGCCTACATGATATGGATGAACAACCCACAACGAATCAGAGCGCAGACCCAATACTCGTTAGATTTCGGACGGCGCCCGATAACTCACTGATCGAGCTGAAACTATTATAAAGGCAATCTTAGCGCCAAATTCATCTAGAGGGCTGTCGGTATTAATCATTCGTGTGGCCTTCATGGGAAAGGGAAGGCGCTAGCCAATTGAAGCAAACTCGCGTTAGCCAAATGGAGCGCCGACTGCTGGGTGGTGTTCCCATTCAATGCGCCCTGATTGGTCTACAGTGTATCCAGTTCTTCATGCAGGTCACGTTGACGACTAGCACCGAGACAAATTTTCAGTGAAAAGTAGAGCAGATTCAAGGTGACGCATAGTAGTCATATAAGTATACAGACCCCATTAGTCACGCAAGTGCACAAAACTGCGCCTTAAAATGATCGATAAGAAAAACGCTGAGCACCTCTGCTAGCTAGCTTCGCTTCACCCACAAAAACGGCCATTATTTTCGATTCGGCGCAGATGCCATAAAAGTGTAAGGTGTTAGCCTAATGTGTCGCGGGGATTAGAGCGTGTGAGGCAGACCTTGGCGCTGTAATGTGGAACGACCTTGTTGGCTGTTGCAGGAAATTTTACCCAGCTCGGAGATCTCATTTGGATTGAATCGCTCCATTTGTTGTGGCCTTAATTATGGCCCCGGCTAAGAAGTCTGGGATTGCTGCTTTCTTTTGCTCTGCTTCCTAGGAACAAGAATCTAGAACAGATCTTCAAACATTGAGGTCGGTAATAGTTGGCACTGCACATTAGGATGCGCCACGCATTCTACTTCTTCGGGATCTCGAGGCGATTCAACTGCGTATTCAGCCTACATGGGCGTGTGTAGCGGAGTCGGAGGAGTCGTGTGCACCCGATAGCAGGTTCCTGGTTCGGATTTCCCGCCCAGGCCTAGTAAGTCTTCCATCCCTCCGGGGTCGGTGGATCGGTAGCGAAATTGTTTGCGAAGGTTAAAGCGCTGAATTGTTCATCGGCTGGCCAGTGCAAGTATTTTTGTGGCCAAATACGCATTCATATCGCCTCACGGCATCCTTTAGAAATAGAATGCGTGGCGCATCCCAAAAGGGGTTGAGTAACGCCGTTCTTTATCCCTTTATCCTTTTATATTAGCCAAGAAGCCTTCAAGACGTTCAGGGTAGTAATTTTCAAACCCCATACACATGGAGAATGCGCTGCTGGAAGCGAGACTTCGATAATTATAGACATATAGGTGAAAGCCCGCATGTGCTTTCCGAAAGGCGCTGTAAATTGACTGCTGTGCTATTATCTGAAGTGTTTGAGCTAAAGCCCGCCAGCTTACCACGGGAAACCTGTACGTTTCAGAATGTAAGGGTGCCGCCGTAGTTTGTCAACCTTCTATAGTATTATTATGAAGAAGCTCTTACTCCTTGCTTATGAGTTGATCTCATCCCTTAAGCACTACATGTATGTTCACTAGAGTCCTGACCCGGGTGGGAGAAGCTCTCTCTTCTTCAGTGGGGCATTTATTGAATAAATGTGATTCAGCGGATTTCCACAATACTTTGGGAGATCTTCCACAAGCTTCCGTCGACATTATCATTTTTAGCCAATTTGCTACATTTCTAAGCGTGCGAAATACAGAAATTCCTATTCGGGAGGGGATGCAGTGTCGCCTTCGCTTGAATTTGTCCTAGAGCTTCAAATACTGCCAGATGATAAGATGGAGGTTTGCGGACACAGCGACTGGGTGTCGTGCCGTGAGATGCTTTACTAAACTATCACCTTGGCGCTGCCCCCTCCCGACTAGGATGGATCCGAGATAAAGCCCAGGATTCCCCTAGGTCCGCGCTCCAGCTCTCCTCAAACCGTGGCTTTCATCTGTTTGTTGCATGCCTCGAGGGTAAACAGCAATGTTGGCGTCGGCGCTGAGCGGACATAACATGCTCCCGAGCACTTCAGACGAATGCCTGAGCGTCAGTCGACCAGCTGTTTGGCGGTTCAATGAACGACGATTACCTCTCGTAACCGCCATCCATCAGCAGTTCTTTGAGAATTCATCATCATCTTCTTCATCAGATTCTGCTGATTCGCAACAGTTTACCACGCAGTAGTTCTTAGGTGTAAAGTAACGACTGCATGTGGCTGAAATGTGTGGACTCTGAACGGGGTTCATGGAGCCGGTTTTGTGGGCGGAGTTGCTTGCTGTGGGAGGAGCTGTGGTGATTGTTCATCGTCTAGGATACACAATGATTCATTTCCGAGGGATAGAAGACCCTATTGTTTAAAGAAAGGGACGAAATCCTATGGTAAATAACGAATTCTTAGTACTGTGGGTGGAGTCCTTCCAGTAATAGGTGGAGCCCTGGTTCTCCTTTACCTGTAGCATCTGGTGCATTCCTCTGAATTCTCCTCGACGACTGCATAGATAAGCGATAAGCACTGCACATCTGCTGCTAACTGTGTAGAGCTGGGAAGCTGCTTGACCATATGGGCGGAGTTCCACTCACAGTAATGGGCGGAGTCCTGCAGCTTCTTCTCTCTCATTCGTTCAGCGCTTACAAAAAGACTTCATATGGTTTTTTCCTGCAGAAACTTTACGCACTGCATAGGTAAGCGACGCTAGCATTAAATGTCCCGTTATTACTTTGTCTATGCAGCTTCTCGATCTTATGGGCGGAGCTCTACTGAAGTAGGCGGAGTCCTGCTGTGTCTTCTCAAAGGTTCAGCGACCAAGAACACAACTTTTGGCGCACTTTTTCTCCCATAACGTTGCCTCGTCGCACATTCGATGAATTCTCGTAGACTCTGACAGCTTCTTGGCCTTACGGGCGGGGTTCTACCCACAATAGGCGGAGTCCTGTAGCTTATCTCTCTCAACCAGCACCTACAGAAACGACCTTCAGCGGTTCTCCACGTGGAAGCCTTGCCGTTACACGGCTAGAGGCCTAGTACTGCATATAAAGATAAAGGATAAAGGGCGGCGTTACTCAATCCCTTTTGGGATGCGCCACGCATTCTGCTTCTACGGGTTGTCGTGGAGGCGACTTGAATGCATATGTGGCCATACAGTGATTTGCGGTGGCCGGCCGATGAACAATTAAGCGCTCTATCTTCCCCAGACACGTCTGGAACCAAATCACCGACCCCGGAGGGATGGAAGGTTTGGTTGGCCTGGGCGGGAAATCCGAACCAGGAACCCTGGTATCGAGTGCACACGACAGCCGGCGCATCCTCCGACTGCGCTACATGCGCACTATTACATATACGATGATTATTGTGTGTATGCAGCTTCTTGACTCTATGGGCGGAGTTCCAGCGACAGTAGGCGGGATCCTGTCGTATCTTCTCGCCCACTCAGCGGATAATAACGCAGCCTATTTCGGTTGAAACGTTGGCTCGCTGCAGTTTCGATTGTTATTGTGTAGAGACTTCTTGACCTAATGGGCGGAGTTTTATAGTTTGTCACCTCTCGTTCAACGCCCACTAACACTTCTTCTGCTGCATTCCTCCGTTTCCTCCTGCATAGCTAAGCGATGAGTGGTGCACACTCACTGACATCGTCTTCATTTTCTCGCTGGAATGTTCTACTGCTTCTGGCTCCACCGATGACGTCGGCCGCTGCAGCCTGGCGCGTCGGCGTGTGCCGCGTCGGCGGGCGATCTCATAACTGCGTACGTATGTTTTAAAAGGTTTACAGCGCTGAGTAGGAGCTGCGACACGTTCGCCGCCGCCGCTCTCGTCGCTCTCGCTGCTGCTGTATCTGTTTGCTGAAGAACAATCACACGCACGCAAACAGCTGAAGAACACCGCCAAGGCCTATCGGCGTCGTAAATCATCCGACTAATCGTCGCGCGGCGCCCACCAGCAACACATGGTGATCATGGCTGCTGGGCTGAGTGAGTAGGCCGCTCTTGTTTACAAGAAATATCCTAGACCTAGTGCAGAGACCTAGAAAAAAAAAGCACTGGAGAAGAGTTACGGTCGGACTGGAGAAGTGGGCGGAGTCCTGGCCGATTTACTGCACTTTCACCACTTCAAATCTCACGTGTCCGTGGTGGTTTCCCTCTGTTCAAGCCTGTACAATGACATGATGCAGAAGCAGTTGGCCAGCATTGAAGTTTTGTACTGTGGGCGGAGTCCTGGACACGATTGCCTCTATTCACCTATGCTTCGCGTTATAATGTAACAGTCTGACCGTTACTTAGCGCTTTTCTTCATTTGAGGCAGTTCTCATTCAACTCTCATGCTCTAAATTCCAGAGGTGGTGCTCTGCCGTTGATGGGCGGGGTCCTGCCTTTAATTCATTTCATCTACAGATCTGCCGGCGGCATACGATGTTGCTGAAGACCCTTCAGGGTTTCCAAAGCGTCATTTTTGAAATTGCTTAGAATATAACATTGGGAGAGGATCTAATGTATGCTCCTAACAAAGGAATCTTCGGAGCGGTCGTGAATGTCGCCTACATGGGGGCAGCCCGTCAGGAGGTACAACAGCCTCCTCCTGGGTGTGTGACATCTGAAGGTACACCCGCTGTTCTGCGGAGCGGAAAATTTTGTTTTGCGTCTCGTAGGTTTCGTAAGGCAGCCGCTAGACTCCAGGTGAAGCCTAGGCGGTTGGGGGTTGGTGAGCAAGGGGGTTGAGAAAAAGATAGCATGCCTCCGGCGAGGGGCGTGGCCATATTTTGGTACTTCCTGACCGTCCCCTCCCTTACATGGGTAGTCTAATCGTAAGTCAAATCAGATCGATCAGGCCGCATCGAATGAGCCTGATTACCATTCAGTAGGCATACTTAGTCGATAGTCTGATTCGCTGTGATTGGCTGGTGCATCTCGCCTTTCCATATAGGCCACATTAACGACTAGTACCGTAGCCTACATGTTTGGATCAGAAGTCCGGGCTGAGGTGGAGTTTTGTGCAGAAAGCGAAACATCGTGTTGTTACGGAAGCGTCTATGCCATTCACAGAAGGGCCACAATCGATAACTAATTCTACGGCTTTTTCCGCCATAATCAAGGTGTAAATGTGGGCGGGGTTATTGAGCGAATTGGGTGGGGTTCCGTATTCTTTGACGTGTATGCCCCACTATCCTTTTCTAGAGCAGTTTTGTATATGCATTGTTTTAAAGAAACAGTCCAGTCCATTTTCTGATATGGTTTTTCAAGGTTACCTGTACAATACAGTCCCTTGTAGTGGGCGTGGTCCTGTCCAAAGTGGGCGGGGCCATGCCTTATCAGTACTGTCTTCGGCATTGAAACTCAATTCCCGTCATTGTAAGAGCTATCGCAACGAAATTGTCGCTAAGGGTCGTCAGTTTAGTCGTATTGGTTCAAAGTCGATCTGTCCTAATTAGTGGGCGGAGTCTTACATTTATTTCGTAAATGTTAATCCTTTTCTTTTCCTTTTTCGTTTGAAAATTTCTTGGAATTTTTTTCGCAGGATCTCGGCACTCGTTGTGATCCTCCTAAACAGCACGGGCTGGTGGTTCTCTATAGTTGACTGGCCGAGCTTGATTGTTGTGGACGGTGTGCTCTCTGTAGTGGGCAGAGTCCTGCACGGCATCACTTTTGGCGACTGAATAGAAGCGATGCAGGACCAGATCTAGCTAGCTGTTCTGGTTTGGACCGAGTTGCTTCATAGCTAAGCATGGACGGTGCATCATCCAAGGGAGCGGGATCCCTTCCAGTGGTAGCTCACATCGCAGAAGACCGTTGGGCATAGACCGCTATTCTCTTTTGGATACGTGCTGCTGTATACGGTCATATGCGCGATTCGCACGCTTGAAGACCTATGGTGAGTATGAAATGGGCGGAGTCCTGACGTAATTAGGACTTCCCTACACCCTCGAGATTTCAGCGCTGGAACCATAAGCCGTCGGAAAAACTAGAAACCCACAAGAAATTCCAAGAATTCCTCAGGAATTTCTTCGTGACACGTGGACATTCATTAGGAATGGTTGCTCAACAATTACAAGAGAAAAATGACCATAAATCTTGACCCATGTCTTTCTCTCTCTTGTTGTAAAGAGGTGGAGCGTTCCCGGGTGGGAGTGGATTGGGGTGTTCTTTGACATTGCACACAAGCAGCGACATTTTGACATTTCCCGAGCTCAGGCGCCTTCCACTGGTTTCGTTCCGCCTACTAGGTACCTTATGTAGGCGCAATCTTACCACCTTCATCAGCTCGGGGACGTAGACGATCATTGTCTTATCCTCTTGCTTTCTACTCAAGGGTTTACGAAGTCACTTACCGTTTGATGGCCACTTGATGAAGCCCTTCTCGGCCATTCTTCCACGACAGTTTTTTAATGAATGCACTTCTTTTCCTATGCACGATGTGTAAAAGCCGTGGAGAACAGCTACTTTAAACTGCTAGTGTCTTAGCCTTCACCAGAAGATATTCATGAAAACTGCGAGGATGGAAGAAGTTCAAAAGGGTTTTGACGACAGTCACCAGAGCTCCGCTCCTAGGGCCAATCTTCTGCGAAGAAGATCGTTGACATCAAAAATTCGTCCTTAATTTTACTTTTTCCAAACTATTTGGGACTAGTCGTTAATGTGGCCTACATGGGGGGAGTGGCGCACAAGACCAGTCAGGCTTGCTATTCAGGCTTGTACAACGAGGACTCCCTTTGGTAGCACCGTTTCGACCTGACTTGGTCAGACCACTTACCTCATATTACTAGGTGATTTGTTTCATCTACATCTGAAGCCATAGAGGCTACCATTTTGTTTTTGCAAATGCTGCAGATCCCCGCCTTGATGGAGAAAAGTTCCGCCCATATTCGAATTAACCCACCCGAATTCCGGGTCCGTTCTCGTTAGAGGAAACACTATCTTTCGGCTTCGCTGCAGCCATTTTGGCTCACTGCAGGTGTTCGGGAAGGGTAAAGGACGGCGTTACTCAATCCCTTTTGAGATGCGCCACGCATTCTACTTCTGCGGGATGTCGTGGAGGCGATTTGAATGCGTATTTGGCCCTACAATGACTTGCGGTGGCCAGCTGGTGAACAAGTCAGCGCTTCATCCTTCCCAGGCAAGTCTGGTAGCAATTTACCGACCCCGGAGGGATAGAAGGCTTGTTCGGCAGGGGCGGGAAATCCGAACCAGAGATCTGGTTTCGGGTGCAGGCGACTGTCGGCGCCTCTTCCGACTGCGCTACACGCGCCTTCAATCATTAATAAAAATAATTCAATAGCTTCGTTTTCCTGTTAAGAACTTCCAGTCAATTATATCAGGCCGAATTCTCCAAATAGATATTTCGTGGACTTATTTCGAGGTTGGGTTCAGCTAGACTACGAAACGAGACAGAGCTCCGCCCACAAATAGCTGAACTTTGCCCGGATTTTGCGAGACCACATGGGTCATACGGTTCTATTAGCTGATCTTTTTCATCTACATCTATGAAGTCATAAAGACTACTAGCTTGTATGCCTAGGATAGATCAGTGCAGGGACAGTAGGTACTGTAGCTTCTTTTCCCTACAGGACCGCCCCTAGCCAGGAAGGTCAGCATCAAGCCGGCGTTTTATTGGCGTGTGGAGTTTCTAGAACACTTTTTCTCCTTCTCTTCGCTATCTGTTTGTCTTAAAGACCTCGTGATAAGGCAGCGCTTCTGAATCAGCACGGTCTTTTAGCATTCTGGAGCTCGTTCAGACTACAAATTTCGCATACCGAAGGCTGTTGTTGAGGTGTTCCTGTGGTGTTGGGCGGTCCCATGGGGAGTTGGAGCGCTGGGGCGCTGCCCGAACGTCAGATGCCTTCGTTAATGCAATATTGTCGAAGTTTTTCCGTGGCCGAGCATAATAATAAACCGCTGCCCCGGCCGGTCTCGTCGACGAATTCGGTGGGCGTTCATCGATCGTCGTTGTCGTCGTCGTCGGGCTGGGGTACGTGCTGCCCAGTGCGTGCAGCATGCCAGTGCGGGTTCCGCATCTGTAGACGTCAATCACTGCATGTTACTTGTGTCAGCCGCCCGCCGGCTTCTGTCGTCCGCCTATCTGTCTGGCTGGCTGTTCTGTGAGTGTGGTGTTTACCGGGCCGCCGCGTCTGACCTACGCAGTCAGCCCCTCAGCTGCCAGCCGTGTCTGTTCGTCGCTGCCATCGGGTCGTCTTTCATCTCATCCATTCAGCTTTTCAATATCACCTATTGATCCATATCGATCGCGTCACCCGCTGATCGATTCATTTACAGGAGGTTGGCGAGGAGTTGGTGGCGTTCTGTCCGCAGTTGAACGAGCGACATACTGAGGCTCGGCGTGTGCTCAACGTGAAAATGGAGCTGTTCCGACGCCTGCAAAACTATTACGACGCTGTGAAATATCTACGAAATCGAAACATCGCATGGAACACGATTACCGTGGGCGAGGTAGCTTTCTGCTTATATTTCCATACAATTTAACTAGATTACGGTAGTACTTTGGTAATTACATAGAAGTTGAAATGGTGAGCTCGTGGTAACCAATGATTTGGAGGCCTTTTTGGCTACCTGTCACAACCTTTCATTTTATTTATTTTATTCATTTACTCAAAATAATGCGCAAGAAATTGCAGCTAGCAACTAACACGAAGGAATACAAGAAACAAACTCAAAAATAATTCTACAAATAAGATCAGAATCGCCATCATAACCAATTTTCGTTCGTTTTCGTACGTCTTCCTAGCTTTCGGAAGGTTACAGCCTCTACCTAGGCCCTCGGAGACTACCTTACCTCGCTCTTCTAGTGGGAAGTCTAACGGCATTGCTGCTAGGAAGGTTCTAAACACTGATTTTGTCTTCTGGATTTCTAATCCCTTGCCTGAACTACCAGGAGAGCTCCAGCTGCTGTCCCGTTATACGCTAGCTTTCAGTTACACCCAGGAAATGTGATCATGACGCGTGGAATGACGTACCATATCGGGAGAGGGCAACCGATACTTTACGGTTGCCCCCTCCCGACTAGGATAGATCCGGGAAATTTTCATGTGAAGTCGGTCTTTAGGTCCTGAGAGGAGACTCCCTGATCCCTAACCTTAACCGTTCTGAGGTTCTTTGTCCGAGGATCTTTCTCGGTTGCTTTGCTTGACCTAGTCGACGATGTGGCCTACATGTGGAGGCGGGAGTGCAGCCAGCCAATCACATAGAGGACTAGCAACAGATCTCATTTATCATTAGGTCTCGGACGTTTTGAGGGTACCAGTAGGGGAGATCCTGCGCTGTGCACAGGGAAATCGGTCGCCTAGACTAGAGTAACGACGTCTTACGGTAATCAACGCCTCGAATCGTTTAGATTCTTGCAATGTAGTTAATATTATGCTGATAGAGGAGGCCGGGTTAGAGCTGCCGGATCTATTCCTAATCGGAGGGGTGCATATAGTGATTTGTGCCTTCACTTCCTTGCTTAAGTTTCTACGAGAGCTTCAGCAGCTGTCCCATGATATGAGGGCTTTCCTTTAGATCCAGAGGATGTGGTTGTGTGGCATGATATGACGTCCGCATCTGACACTTTACGGTTGCCCCCTCCCGACCAGGATAGATCCTATGGTTGCAAATCCGTCTGCAGGCTTCATAGTTTCACTAAGGATTCTCCCGAAGGATAAGCATGATCGATTGTCGAAGGTCAGAATCCCGAAGAAGGCGAGCACACTACTTCGTCCGTTCATGCATATCTTTCGGATAAATTCTTTGTGAAAGTAGTATGAAACCTGCAGCCGGATTCGCAACCATCGGATCTGTCCTAGTCGGGAGGGGCAAACATGAAGTGTCATTTGGGAGGATATCCCATGTCACACAACCATATGACGTAAATTTAAAGGAAACCCTCAGCAGCTGAAGCTCTTGCAGAAGCTTAAGCAAGCAATTGGAGAAGCAAATCACTATACGCACCCCTCCGATTAGGAGAGATCCGGCAGTTCTAATAAAGCCTCCTCAATCAGCATAGCTTCAACTACATAGCTCTTAAATTGCAAAAATTTAAGCATTTAGAAGCATTGGCTACCACAATACGTCGTTACTCCAGTTTAGCCGACCGGGTCTCCTGTGTATGCAGCGCAGGTCCTCCTATACTGGTACCACCAAAACGGCCGAGACCTAATGGTAAATGAGTTCTGTTGCTAGTGCTCTGTGTGGTTGATTAGCTGGCGCATTCCCGCACGAATTCCATACAAATTCCTGTAGGAACAGTCGAAGTAATGCCTTCGTCTTCGGGATTCTGACCCTCGACCTCGAATTTGTACACCGTTCACAGTGTCTGGGGTAACCACTAAAATAAAATCTAAACATACTAAAAGGGCTAGTCTGTTGATTGAACGCGCAGTAGCGCAGTCGAAGGAATCGCCGGCTATCGCGTTCACTTTGATCCGAGGTTCGTGGTTCGGGTCCGACTCATTGCAACCTAAGCCTTCCATCCCTCCGAAATCTATGAATTGGAACCATGCTTGTCTGGAAAGGATAAAAAACTGAACCAACCGTCGGTTGACCACCGCAAGTCATTTCACAGGCCAAATACACAGTCAAATCGCCTCGACGACATCCCGTAGAAGTAGAATGCGTGGCGCATCCCAGAAGGGATTGTGCAACGGCGTCCTTCATTATTTTATCCTTTCGTCAGCGTTGTGCCCGCTGCTCGTTGGATGGGAGTCCATCTAAGCGACCGTTTGATTTTGATTGCCCGACGCCTTCCTTATTCTCATTTCTGCCACGAAGTTTGAAAGAGAAAGAATCTCTCCCATATATGAAGCTTTGGGATAAAAGGGCGGAAGGTTCGTTCCCGCCGTGAAAGGTGGCATTTGTGGACTTCCCAACTGTGAAGGTCAGCTCACTCATCTTCGTTCTGGCAGAAGATGCCATAAGGGAAAGCTACGTCCCAGAGGAGTCCAAAGGAGCCTCTCACCCAGCCGACCGTCTAGCCGAACACCGCTATCCGTCGTCGACGGCGGAAGAGTCCATGTGACGACTCGCGAACTGTTGGTGTTTGGTGGCGCTGTTGTTCTTTCACGCCCTCCACTTTCACGCCGCCAATTCAAACGACGTCTCCGGCAAGGTCATCTAGCGGCCGCCGACTGGCAGCAAATACGATCTGCTGCTTCTACGCGGCGTTGCAACTCATTTTCCGCCCGTCTCGTCGTCGTCATGCTGTGGCACCGTGCACTGACTAATCGATGCTACGTGGGGGATCGTCGTCGCCGCTCTGAACTGGTGGCTGCAGGCGAGTGCACTTCCACTCCCTTTTTTGGGAAGCCGAACGTTCTCGAATGGGGACGGGTCACCGGCCGCTTCTGCTGGCCGACGTCACACTCACATCGAGCGCTCGTTGTCCAAACGGTGTCGGTCAGATGTCAGCGTAACTTATCTGCTTCGGAATGCAGCCCCACATTCCAAAGCTTATCTTTTAGCGAACCTTCGTAGCAGAGAAAAAAAACGAAAACGAGAAAAATGAACGTAAATAGGTTATTAGGGGTAAAAGGGTGGTTAAAGTCGGGCTCTTACCTCGGGGGAAGCAACGTTAGTAATCGAGTAACTGCCCGAATACTAACGGAAAATCTCGGGGCGTGGCTCCAACAAGATTTCCTAGACAAACAGCATCATGTGGCGTGTAAGGGAAAAGCTGCATGCTGCCGTTGTTCTGCTGTTGTCTTGCTGTTGTCCTGCTGTTGTGCTGCAAAAAGAAACGAACACGTGCTATCGTCGTGGTGTGCACTTCGGGACGCCATAGAAACTGGCTGCAAGCAGCAGGACATCGCGAGGATTTGGACAATAACTCGATTATTAACTCTGCTTCCTATGGTACTCTCCGTGTGGGATACGCCACGCATTCGACTTTTCCCGGGTATCGTGGATGCATCTTTAAAAACGCGTAGTGAACCTATATAGTGACTTAGGTGCCCATTCTACGGACAAGGAAGTCAATTCGGTCCTTCCCAGACAAGTCTAGTGCCTAGCTATTCGCCACCATCAAAGAAACGAATTGGCCTGGGCGGGACCCACAGCCAGAACCTCGGTTTTGCACCGGTGGTGCGTGCATCCTCTGGTTGCGCTGCTGTGAGTGCTAGATCAAGAACAAAAAAGACGAAAATCTGAAGGAAGGAAGGACAAAAATCCTGAATAAAGAAACTCCATAAGATTACGCCGTGCTCTATACTTCTATATGTTATCGCGGAGGCATAATGAATGTGATCTTGGTCTGTTTAACCTCCAGAGCTGGGTGACATATTAGTGCCCAAACGGGTTGCTATTGCTCAGCCCGCCTCCGTGGCTATTGAGCATTTGTAAGTCCTGGGTGTGGGATAGAACCATTGAAGAAGCCAGTCAGCTGGACACTGGTACTGTTTCACCTCCGTCGATAGGATGGAATGTTTAATGGATCTGGGCGGGATCCGAACCATGGATCGATTTGGAATGCGGGCCACAACCGGCGCGTCCCCCGTCTGCGCTATAGGAATCCACCTTGAACAGAAAAGAACAAAAAAAAACAGTGAGAAAATCGAGGCTAATTTCACGGCGGTTTCCAGACGAATCTTTTTGTTAGTGGTGCTTTCGCTCTGTCACTTTTTAAAAATATTTTCATATTTTTATACTTTGTTGATATTATGGCGTGTATTTATTATATTTCACTGCCATTATTTACCATCTTTTTTATTCTTATTACCGTCGTTTATTATCGTATTTTATTATTATTTTATTTTATTTCTGATACGGTAATAATTTGTTGATACGCTTTTTGATTCTGATGAAAAAAAAAAATCAAAACAAGCTTTTCAACAATAAAATAAACTATACGAGACTGTTAGAATAATTTTTTGTTTAAGGAAAATTTAATATTTTAGTAAGTTTATTTATTTATTTATTTATTTATTTATTTATTTATTCAAAGCGCGAATTTGATTCGCGTATAAAAAACACGAAGTAAACAAATGAACAAGTACAAAACGCTTTTGAAGTGCCTAAAATATCGAAGCAAATTTGCATATTAATTATATTAATTATATTTCGCTTTCATTGTTTATTATCTTTATATTCTTATTACTCTATTATTTTTTATTATCGTTTATTATCATATTTTGTTATTATTTTACGTTTCATTTTTGTTGATAGTGGGACATTTGGTGTGAACTATGCCTATTATTTTATATTGTTTTTTGATATTTTTTGTGAATTTTTGATGAATTTTCTTTGGAAATCCCCAAAATATCAAAACAAAATTGCTGAGGCGGAAATCTCTATCCAGAAAGAGAAGTTCGAAGAAGAAATCAATGCTCGTAATAGGACATGTATAGAGCAACAGGCAGGAAGCGGCACCTATCGCAGGTTAACCCTACGGGGCATTTTTGTTCAGTCAAATTGACCTTCTCTGAACGAAATTTTAGTGCTGGGCCAATTTTCGTATAGGCTCATCTATGAAAAAAAACTCGACCTCTTCGATCTTCCCTAGAAGTAGAAGGCGCGGCGCACTCTAAGTGTATCAATTGATAAATGCAGTCCTACTCCTATATATACCGATAGTCTTATACCTTACCCTATCATGGTTTTAATTTTTTAAGTGTTTCATTTGCGTTTAGAGGGACTGGTTTTCATACTGGAGCCGTGTTATGTAGCGAGCAAAATTTTTGCTCCACCCAGGAGTCGAACCTGCAACCGTAATTTTCTCATCCCTAACAGACAGCTGCCCTAGGAGCTGTTAGGATCTCTCCTAATCGGAGGGGAGCATCGCTAGAGAAATTTCCAGTACCATAGTAACTAACCGGAAATGACGTAAAGATTGACGTTTATTGGTCGCTCTGGAATGCGACGCGCATTCTACTTCTACGGGATACCGTGGAGGGACTTCATGATCGTGGAGGTACTTCGAAGGTGTTTCTATGCAATTCTTTTGATTAGTAGCTGTTCAACAAATGATCTGGAGACCAGAGGTGTTGTACTAGGAAGTGGTTCTAATTTTTTTTCGAGAATTCTGCCGGAAAACAGTAGTTTTCTCACAGAACTGGTACAGGCTTGGTGGGAAAGCCTTCCATTACTACGCCGATGCCGGTCTGTCTGGATTGATTGCTTCGCAGTGCCTTTTTCCCGCAGCTAAATGGCTGCGGAGTGAAATTTCCCGAACCGACGTGACGCCATCGATGCCGCCGAGCATTTGCAGCCTGCAATTACGGCGGACGACAAGAGAGACGGGGGTGGGGGCGTCATCTGGAGCCGAGCTGACTAACGATGGCTCATTCCAGGGCCGCCTTGCAGGCGATTTTATGCTGATGAAGCCTAAAATACGGCCTTGAATTCCGCATCCATAATTTTGAGCAGGAAGAACCAATCAAATGGGTCGTGGGCGTGGGTGGGACTGTAGGAGAGGGATAGAATGTGAACGATAGAGAGTGGGACATACGGAACGTTAGGACCAGAGTCGTGAGGAGGTGCATTGACGAAGTTCTTGGGTTTTCGGGAGTGGGCGTAGGAGCTGGAAACAGAAGCGGAAGATCCTGTGGGGAGGACTGGAAACCGGCACAGATATACAGACAGAAAGCAGGTAGATGAGGCCTGTCAGACAGACAAACAGCTGGACGCACAGATGGGCAGAAAAATAGACAGACATAGATACGCAGATAGACCGACAATGACAGACAGACAGGCAGATAGACAGACAGACAGCAGATCATGCTCATGAAGGATGAAAACAAGGACGGAAGAGGCATATAGATGGAGATACTATTTTATCGTCGAATTGGACACTTTTCAAATCAAATTGGCACCCTTCTAAGCTTTATTGACGCTATTGAAATCAGAGCGAACGCTTCGAAATAGAAAAGAGCTTCTTCTACATTGGATTAGAGACTCTCCAAAGAAGTCAGAATAATTTTTTCAATGAAAATTTTAGTATGATTTCTTTGAAGTTTCAATTCACTTACCCGATAGGTGAACACTTTGTTTGAAGTTTTGTGGGACTCGTTTTTTGTAGAAAAATAATGGTTTATAGCTTGTTTTAAAGAGCAGGAAAGCAGCTGTATTTTATTGTCTAAAAAGAGATTGCGCCATGCCCTCGTCTAAGACGTCGAGATTTTTATTCGATTGATAACAAAATTTTTGCTTCTATCGAGTTTCTCACGATGCAGCAATTGTATTATTAAATTCAATTGTAATGAGCACATATATGAACTCACTCTGATGGTACATGAAGCATTTGCACTGTAAGTCGAAGAAATATGGCGATAAGTTTTTCGAGTGCGTGGCGCGATCTGGTGTTTTAATGCGCTATATGCTTGCTTCTTTGCTGTGCTTTCATATAAATCTTAATTTATTATTTTTTCTCTAAAAATTAAAAATTCTATTAAAGTATTGCACTTATTGGGGAGGTGAACTAAAAAAATTTCAAAGAAAGTTATACCAAATTTCCTTGAACAAAAATTTTTTCTAAGCATCTTATTGAGTCTGAAGTTTGATCTGCCCGAAGGTCATTTCGATTTGGAAGGGTTCGCTTTGATTTCAAAAGTCTTAGACGAGCTTAGAAGGGGCGAAACGAATCCATTACTTCTTTGATATTCATTCATTTTGAAGATGTTAGGTTTGATTTCAAACGCATCGAACTTGCTTGGAAGAGTGCCCAGTTTCATTTGAAGTGTCCAATTCGACGTGAAAATTAACATTTAATTAACATAGATTACCAATTTTACATAAGTATAAGCCTATGTAATAAATAAATAAATATATGTATAAATATATATTTCATCGTCAGTCGGCAGTAACAGTAAGTGCTCAGTGGAGCGGTCACAAGGTCGTTATTGGATTCATGAAAGGTCGTCAGGCTTCTTGACAGGGTTCATTGGGTCGAATACTCCATGTTCTGGTTATACTAATCGAGCTGGGTAACGAATTTCGTCATTTCGGACAACTTCAGGACCATTACCGAGTTTCCTTGCCGCGGTCTTCCAGATTATTCTGAACCATGGATTGCTTCTACTTCTAGCAGGGCATGGTCGGATCAATCCGAGTAGGAGAGGGCACTTTACCAAGTCTTCTTGGCGACGATGGGTAACTTGGAAACGAACTATTTTATCAAGGCAATATAGCCGATATGGTCTACGAGAGGACATTTATTTGCAATTTACTGGTCTGAACTGATCACCTCATTGGTACTTGTTTCTCTTTTCTAAAGCGGCCCCCCCCTTACGACTAGGATAGATCCTACTGGACTGTGCCAGGTCTTGGGTGAGGAGCATTCCCAATGCCATGGCTGAGACGCAGAGTCGGAACGACGTTATGGTGGTGCTCGGAGGTCTGGGACGCAGATGACAGAGTGCAATGGAAGAGGTATTGGCCGTCGTAAAACGCTCCGCAGTTTTTGCATCGAGCGCTGCAATGACAGTGGCGTGCTGTCGAGAAAGCCGGAGAAGAACAGCGGCGGCTGGCGCTCTGGAACCTTCTGGTACGGCAGAAAAATATCCGCCTGTTCTTCACGATGGGGGTTTTTCCATCCGTTAATGGCCTCTGGCTCCGTTGATGAGTCTTGAAGCCGCCATCAGGAACTCCAGAGGGATACCAGACGGTCCGGCGAGGGATGCTGTTGATGTCGATTTCGTTGCGACATCGTCTGAACCGGTCCGTCTCGAACTCGTTTCCGAACCGGGATTAGCGCGCGCCTGCTAGGCTAACGGCTATTTCAAACGGGGGTGGTTTGGGTTGTAGAGGCTGGCAAACTTCAGTTTAATGTCACATGAAGTCACTCGTTGGTCCTCTAACCCAGCGAAGGGTCAGGGTGCCGTCGTTCAGTTCCTAGGGTTATTACCCCCAATGCTTCGGTGGTTTTGCTTACCTCATTGGTAGGGTAAGGGATTCCTCACCAAATCCTCTTGGCTAGGAACGATTTTTACCTACACCACCGTTTTGTCATTGCCTTAAACGGCTCACACACCATTTTCACGTAGAAGTAGACACCCCTAGGGCCGGATTCATCAGCAATTGAATCCGCGGGTATGCGGGGAATAAGGGGTAAAGATGAATTCTTCATCGTGGGTATCTCTACCCTTATACCCTGCATATCCGCAGCTTTAATCGTTGACAAATTCGGCCCCAGATTAAATTGAAACTTTTCGAATTGAACTAGTCACTCCATACCATTTAAACACTTTTTTAAATCAATTTTCACACTATCCCAAGCAACCCCTAACGCATTGAGATCAAATTTGAAATCTTCGAGGTCAAAATGAACATATTCCTGTTTGAACTCGAGACCGTCTAAAAATGGTTAGGATATCCTTTTTGAATGGGAATTTTTACAATTTTCTTTTGAAATTTTTAAATTCAGCTGCCATAATAAGTGAACACACTGTTTGGCATTTTGTTAAAATTTCGTTTTTCAAGGAAAGTAATAAATTCAAATTTGTTTAAAAGTGAAGGAATGCAGTAATAGGTTTTTTACTGATTGCTGCCTTTCAAAGCTTAAGAATAGAATTGAACTCACAACATTTTCTTTAAAGAATGAAATCTTAATAAAAATTTAAATTATTTTAATTAAATTAAATTAATAAATGTATTTCATATATGCAAGAAATAAATGGATGAATAAATAAATAAAATACAAATTTTGCTACTTGGTGTATTAAAGGAAGAGATCGCACCATGCACTCGACGTGACAGTCTCGATTTTCATTTGACTGATAGTGTAAATGCTGCTCACTTGAAGCAGCTATGTAAGGATAGGTGTTTTTTATAATTGATCTTTATGCGACGTCTTTTGCCTCCATTAACACGCAATCAGGATTTTTGCTATTAATCAAATAAAAATCTCCAAGTGCTTTTCGAGTGGCGCGATTTTTTCTTTTAAAACACTGAAAGATTGCTGTCTTTCTGAGCTCTAAGAATGATTGCTGCCTTCCTGAGCTTCAGAAAACAATCTAACTGGTAACTTCTTCGTAAAAAATAAAATCTTAGTAAAATTTTAATAAAAAAACAATTCGTTCTTTTATTTGGGGCATTAAAATTTTTTCAAAAAAGTTGTATTACCAATGTGTGACAGCGTTTTGTACTTGTTCATTTGTTTGCTTCGTGTTTTTATGCGCGAATCAAATTCGCGCTTTGAATAAATAAATAAATAAATAAATAAATTTACTAAAATATTAAATTTTCCTTAAACAAAAATTATTCTAACAGTCTCGTATAGTTTATTTTATTGTTGAAAAGCTTGTTTTGATATGATTTTGATATGATGATGTTTGAATGATGTTCAGTTTGATTTCAGAAATTTCAAGCTTACTTAGTGAAATGCCCAATTTGATTTCAAAAGTGTAAAATTTTACGTGAAAATTTTATATTATTTTATTAATTTTTTGAATACAACTCAGATTGCAAGATATTAACTATGGGTCACGTCTAGCACTTCGAGCAGAAAACAAAGACATGGCGCAATCGTATGGTGTGACAGCCGGCTTATGACTACATGTTTAAGGTGCCGTCCGTATCGGAAGAACTACAATCGTTGCTGAAACGATGTGACACCGAGTTACATGACGATGCGCTGCGACTACGAACCGAGCTGAACGCCATCAGTGGCAGTTTCTTCGAGCTCGAGTTCGATCGCGTCAACGAAAAGTGAGTCATTTTGGCACTGTTCCCGGGTTGCTGATAGGTTTAGTCTCTCTTGACTACCGTGGCGGCCAATGATTTTGCGCGGGCACACGACGGACAAACTCACGAATAAGCTATTAAAATCAGATCTGTATGAATCGCATCTTGACCCTTACTCATCACATCTTCGAGAGAATTTCTGCCAAACTTCAGAAGCTTGTCATTCCCAGAGACTACGAGCAGTAGTTTAACTTGCCCACGGTAACCATGCTAAGTAATGGTCGATTTTCAGACTGAATTTGTTAATCTACGAAAAAGACAAACTGCGTGATTTGATGCGCATCCGGGTTGAATATCTGGATGCGGTGCATGACTTTATCGAATCTGCCGACTCCTCAACTGTCACCACCCGTATGGCCACTCCTAGCGATTCAGCGGTTACTCTAGAAGATCGGGTAAGCACTTCTGCTGCTACCGTACCTCCTCTGGGGCTCGTGCTAAGCGACTATTCGGTTTCGTTACAGACCATGGAACTCTGCAAAGAACTGGAGGTGAAAGCCGAACGTCTGAGACGTATGCAAGCGCCGGCCGAGATGACCGTCACCAATCTGACACCGGCGCAACTCATCAGGCAATTCCGCTGGGAGCTGATCGGACCGGTGAGTTCCGACAGCGGTTTTTGGAGGGCCGAAGGGGTAGAGAGATGCACTTTAAATGACTGTGAGGACAACGAAAGAGTGCTGGTTAAGATTCTGAAGAGGAATGTCTACGATGTACTTAACGAGGGCTTGAAATAATAAATAAATAAATAAATAAATTCTGCTGCTTAGGGGGTTACTGTACAAATTTTTAAAGAGAAAGTTGAATTTTTAATCAAATACGGCTATTTTACTTGATATATCTGTTAAAGGTGTGACCCTACTGAAGTATTGACCTTTTCCCATTGAGGCAGAATTCACAAAAAATACGGTACTAGTCGTTAATGTGGCCAATGGGAGGGGCGCTCTACACCAGTCGTATGGCATTGAACGGGCGTCCCACGCGAAGAAGGCGTGTGGTGCCCCTGGACCAGATTCGTCAACGACTTACAGAGATTTAACGTAGAAATTACAGCCGAAATTCCTTAAAAATGCGAACTAACGCGGCTTATCAACAGGCGATATGGTGAAATGTTGGCGTTATTTCTCCGTTAAATCTCTGTATGTCCTTGATGAATTTGGTCCTTGATTGGTTGTGATTCACTGGTACGTTCTTTTCTTTCGATGTAGGCCGCATTAGCGACTTGTGCCAAAAAGCGACCTAACGCTGAAACAATGTTCTAGGCTAGTCATCGGGCAAATGTGTGCGATTCTGTGGCAAACTAAAGCGCTTTACTTGTACATAGTCCCGTACTCCCGTTAATAGTCGATCGCTACAACGTGAAGAGCTTCTCCATTTGTCCCAGTCGGGTACCAAAGTACTCCAGTTGATCCTTCTAGCGCCGAGGGACATGAAGAGCGTCATGTCGTTCTTCAGGGCTTTCACGAAGAAGTCCGACCAACGCGTTGAGGGGGTCCTGTTGTTCTACTGACAGCTCACGGAATGCAGTCGGTGACAAGTCTTATCAAGCGGGTGTCTGCGAAACGAATTACGTGGCTGGCCCACCTAATTTTAGACAACTTGGCCCGTGTGGTAGCGGCTCTATTCCTCGAATGTCAACAAAGTTAGGAAATAATGGCACCTCCCTCGATTTCGGGAGTGCAAAGTGGAGAACGGTGGAGTCCAATAGCTTCTTCTGCTTCCCATGAAGCTCGTCTTTATAAGGGGCACAGGCGGTTCGATGGGACGAGGTGCTCATTTTGGTGTGGGCCTACGGAGTTGCCCCTAAGTGGCTCCAGAATTACTCTCACCGCAGTTCTGCTCCATCGTCCTGCATAAGCGTCGAAAGGTCCTAGAACACAATAGTTCCATGTCGGGATTAGCTGTTATTTCACAGATTCTGTCATAGGTGCAGGCTTTTGTGTTTTTTGAAATCCTGGGTCTAACAATTTCTGCGATTCAAAACGGAAGAACGCGAGCATGGCGCAATCCTACACCGATATTCTTAGTGAAACGCTCTGTATTCCTCACGCGGCAGTCATTCAAGGTGCATACTCCTCCTTGGGCGAGGGCTACACTTCAACGCAGCGTAAACAAGGCTACCGGTATTGAGCGCCTGTACGGCCTAATCGATATTGATTGCATTCAAAACGCTGAGCCGGCGAGCGACTGAAGTGTAAATCTCGCCTTAGCGGCTGTAAATTCCCTATATTTTCAAACATTTGCCCATAGTACTGTTCTTATTTCAGAGCGAATACGACACTGTGACATTTGGCGAGGCGGCTCGCCATCTGGAAGAGTTTCTCAGCCGAGATCTGCCCAGCACCGACGACGTGAAGCTGTTCCTCCCGACTGCAGCGGAACTAAAACGCATGGAAGAAGCCGAGCACAAGGCGTTCGACGAGATGACCGAGTTGGCCGTCTCTGTCGACGACCGAAACGAACGTGACCGTCTAACCGCTCTCTACAAGGAACGACAAGACCAACGCAAACAGAACACCCTGAACTACCTGTACGCCTACGACGACTATCTGAACCTTCTCTTCCGCAGCTACGAGGAGAAGGTGGTGCAGCTCACCAACAATCGAGCTCTGAACGATTTGCAAAAGTTCAACGACGGCGAGTGGCGACAGTGGAAAGAGGACGTGGGAGAGCTGGAGAACGTCCTCGAACCGTCGATGCGTCTACGATTTCGACCCGAGCTCGCCGATCTTCAGCGGAAGGCGTTTTCGCTGGACGGGAAGATCGGTCGCTCCATTGCCAGCTCGGCGAAGCAGCGACGCCACGAGGAGAAGCTGGCGGCGAAGCTGGCCCAGTTCGAGACGTGGCTGCAGGCCATCGACGAGGACACCGACGCCGTCGAGCGGATGCCACCCGGAGACGAACAGACAGCCCGGCTGACTCAGCTGCTCATCAGCTGTCTCGGCCAGCAGCGACTCGTCGGAAAGCTCGAGCGGCTCAATGTGCAGAACCGCGACCATGTGCAGCAGCTCTGCCAGACGTACTACACGATTCTGACGCGACTACGACGTCACAACCTCGACGAAGGAGCGCTGCCGCTTCACGTCAGCACGCTCGTCCAGGGAGCTCCAACTCAGTCACAGGTGCGGTTTGCTTAGGTTGTTTGGTTCTCAGGGTTAGAGGGTTCGCCATACTAGACCGTATCCTAGCTCTAGGTAGTCTTGGAATGCTTAGGCTCCGGTTATACATCGTACGTCGAGAGACGCGACGACATGTGAAGTGGCCAAATTGATCGATCATGTCGCTCAATCAATATGGCCACTATACATGGCGTCGCGTCGCTCGGCGTCGAAGTATAAACAGGGCCTTAGGGAATAAATATCGGTAGTGGTCGCAGACGAGGCGGAACCGCGCCAACCAATCACACCGCCAATCAGACGCCGTCTGAAGCCGTCTCTGAGTGGTCACTTGCTCGACACCGGGTTATTGGTCTAGTGCGTCTCACTAACCCTATTTAGGTCATATTAACTACTAGTAGCACAATACCTCTGACTCAGAAGTTGGAGTCGAACGGAATGTCGGCAGCACTTGTCGTCTTATGCTGTCGCTGAAAAATTGGCCGTTTTTGAGCTCTTTGTGTGTTCCAATATAGGAAGGCTTTTAGAAAACGGCCCTTAATTTCCCCACAGACTGAAATATCAGGGGGTAGGATTATCGCGGAAACAATTGCGGCTCAATTTCTCACCTGACCTAGTACTCCAGAAGGTGGTTTCTTCTGCTCCCTTCATTTTTGAGCGATGTCTTTGGTCAGCAGTGACTTCCATTGCTTAAACGTTGAACGCATGGCGCATCCCAGCAGACTAGCCCTACGCCGAGTCAAATTTCTCACTGTTTATTCGACCGCGAGAGGTTGTAAATGTTCTAAAGCGAGAAGTTCGAGTACTCGACCTTTTGTCCTTTAGCCGGCGCAGAAAAACTGGCCGATTTTGTGCTCTTAAGTTCAATTATAGGCGTTTTCGTACACATCTAGACTAGATGGCTTAGAAGCAGTCAGTGTTCTCATAGTCTGATGTTTTGGAGCTCCTTTGGGCACATCATTCAAGAAAACAGCCATTATTTTCGCGACGGAATACCAGTGGACGCTGTTGTGGCGAAATTACTCGCCGATCATGTCCAGCACCTATATAGTGGTCCAAAACGACGGTGAATTTTTGTGCGCTGAATGACCGGTGGTGACCTTGTTGGTGTTCTGGTCCGAGTAATGGATGGGTGACTTTGCCCTTGGTTTTTGCAGCGACACAGGTCGCGCCATTTCGTCGAGTTTTTTCGCACTCATTTCTCATCGATGAAATCGCCCGAATCAATACCTGACATGATTCGCTCCAAAACTGAGCGGCAATACCCCAGAATTAAAGAAATCGAGGTACTTGTCGTTAATGTGGCCTACATTGGAAAGGGAGAGGCAGCAGACCAGAGTCAGGCCACATTGGGTAGACCTGTGTGACACGAAGAAGAGGCATCTACGATCGATGATGATAATTGACTGACTGGCTTTTAAACCTTTAAATGTAGGCCACATTAACGACTAGTACCATGTTTTCTTTTTTGAAATGATCGGCAGAATAAATTAGCTCCTACATTTTCTCGACGAGTTATGTGGTATCTCTTCTTAGGTTTCTGTGTTTATTGATGGGAAGGTGAGGAATTATGAGATGTGACATGGCCACGCCCACCTTGAATTCAGGGCTCCATCTTTAGTGGCCTTTTTCCTCGAGAAATGTCTGATCTGCTACTGACGTGCTAGGTGACACCTTTTCTTACGCTAACAGCAATCAATCTAGCAATATCATGCTATTTCGGCATACGATAGTTCCATTCCCCTCCCCATGTAGGCCACATTGACGACTAGTTCCGACAACGCCCTAGCAGCTCTCCACCCTTATCATTCCTTCTGATTTCAGCTGTCGATCAGTTCACTGACGTCGTCCGACTTCGGTGACCGTCCGGAATCGGTGCAGTCGGTCTGCTCGAGCATTGACGTGAGCTCCGCCAGCGCTGATATCGAGACGCCGTTGGAGAAGGCGATCGGCGACATCCGAAAGAACCTCCACCGTCTCATCCACTCGTACAACAACGGCACTAAGCCTCTGGCGACGGCTATCGCTGACTACAACCTCCTACTGGTGAGTTTCCCCTCTGAAGCAGCCCAAATTCTCGACGACGAGCGGCTTTCTCTTCCAGCAATATCGCGGAGAGCTGAACAGATTGTTCGGCGAACTTCCACCCGGTACCGACACGAAGAAAGAGGCGCTCGAGAACTCCCTCCATCACCTGCTCGAGCACCTCAGCGTAATTTTTTGGAAGATTTTTTAGATTTTTTTAAAGTTTTTTCAACCATGGATTAGCACAATGAAACGGCCCCATGTTCCAGGAAACCGCCACCAAACTCCAAGAAGAGATCGACGAAGAAGTCTCGCTGTCGGCCAAAGAGAAGGAGATCGTCCAGGAGCTGACGAAGCTCGAAGAACGCGTGCGCAGCCGCGATGTCAGCGACGTGAACGTCGTCTACGATCTCGACCAGCTACAGACCCAGATGGACCTGCTGCGGATGATCAGCAGCAGACCGCGACAGTTCGTCGAAAGCGACATGATGGTGGAGCGTGGCGGCGACGCAGCACAGAGCCGCCGACGTCCGAAGCGCAAGGTGCTCGTCATGGTCACCAACACCGTCACCACCATCATACAGGTCGTCGAGGAGCGTCTGCTCACCATCGAGATGCGCTCGCGCGATCCGGTCGTCCAGCAGAAGCTCGACCTTGTCAAGGTGAGTGTTGTGAGGGTTGGGGGTTGGCTTAGCCGGTACTAGCGGCTAATGTGGCCTACGTGGGGAGGCGGAAACGCGGCACCCAATCAGGATATCGACGCCCATTCGTTGCTGCCTGATTGGTCTTCTCCTGTGTGAGCCGCATTGACTACGACGGAATAGCTCTTATTACAAGGGTGTGGGGTAGAGTAGCAGCTGTAACATTGCTTTGGGGTGCGCCATGCATTCTACTACCACAGAATATGGCCTGTCTTGGATTTGTGCATGATCTTTTGGCTTTTTTCTCGAGCTCCCAAATAGCACAGGTTTCGCCGACAATCCCCTACCTTTTGGCACGATCTAAACTGCATAACTGCTATGGCCTAGGTGCGATGTCGAACCCGTTTCTAGCTTATACATAAGCTAGCGGCCACGCGCCACTGCTCTACTCGAAGCATTAGGGAACAGCAGTAGTCGAGTGTGAAGGAGCGCTACTTCACCAGCACATATAGTCGAGTCTGAGAAGGTCCCTGTAAAGCATTTTTTCCTCCACTATACATAGCTCTACATGGTATTTGTCATCCTAATCGGGAGGGGGAATGATGTGAGGGCTCTCAAGCCGGTTTAAGGAAGGGTGTGGTGTGTGGTTGAAGGAGGAAAAACTTGCTAATTTGCCTCCAGCGGACTAGAATAGCTCCGATTTCTCAAGCACAAAAACCTAATACAATGCTTGAGAAGGTTAGCAGCTACCTAGCAGTCGCCACTCATGTTCCAACCTTTTATGGCGCTTTTTGCGAATGCGGGTTCAAACAGATTGGATGTCTATTATCGAACTGTAAGTAGCTGAATTGGCGGAGTTTATCAGGGTTGGATCCCGCCGCAGTCCGTTCAGGGTTGGTGATTTCGTTACAAACCAGCTGGAGAAGGGTTATGCTTTCTCTTCTTCCTCGACTGTCTTCTGAAGCGGTATATGAGAAGTAGGAAGCATGGCGCATCCCCTGGAAGACTAGCTGATGGCAATGTTTTTCAATAGTCTTTGGCTAAGGACTTATGGAATAGTCGCCAATCAGGTGGATACCCTATCCTAGAAGCCGAATTGAGTCCACGACTTGTGTTATCCGCGCCTCGTTCCTAAAGATGGCGGCAGACAAAGCTCTTGTATCACCAGTCGAATTGCTCGAGCGAGCGCCAGCAAGGACTTTAGTCTCCTTCTCACGTGCCAGAGTGGTCCAGTGGATCCTTCTCGGTCAAGGGTCACCAAGGGCATTATATCGCTATACGAAGAAGCTATCACGGAGCTTCGGGAATTCTACCGTATCAAACGGTCCTTCCATTCGTCTCAGCTGATTTGCCAACGTTTGCTGAAGACGTTAAGAGGTTTTGATGGCTGTGGACACGCCGGGAATGAGGTATTCAGTGAGAAAATTCTTTCCGAGCGTCTCGAACCTATTTCGTTTCGATGCTGCCTGATGGCATACCTGCTTAGTAAAGATAAGGGCTTGATTCAAATAGCGGTAGTTTATCGGAGAGAGCTACAGCAGGATCACACATTCAAAGTCTGCCTGCGATGCCGCAAAGAAGTAGAAGGCATGGCGCAATCCCAAAAAATCAATTTCCCTAACTTTATGGTCTATGAGGAGGTTGAATACAAATATTTCATGAGTATTTAAACTGTCTCTTCTTGTATTTAGACAATATGGTGGGATATGGTCTATGAGGAGGTTGAATACAAATATTTCATGAGTATTTAAACTGTCTCTTCTTGTATTTAGACATACGTTCCATTTTTTTCAGACGAATCTAAAGAAACTCGAAGAAGAAGCTGCTGCAGGCTCTCCACCTGAGTCAATGGTGAGTTATTTGGTTACTCTATACCACACTGAAACAGAGGGGAGAAATGGAGTTCGGAACCGTGGGGCTTTCCTGCCGACACTAGGTCATTCTTAAGCAACGGATTCACCTGGGTGCTTAGGTCAGACAGAGACGACATTGTCGGGGTCTATTCTAGTCGGGAGGTGGCAATCCTAAGGTGACAGTTGTGTCTGCACTATCACGCCACAGGGCCACCTCACTACCTTTTGCCTGAGAGCCATCAATATTTTGGGGCAGCAGGTTAAGCTCTCGAACAAGTCCAAGGTAGTGTATGGTGAGTAAAAACACCATGTGCCCCCTCCGACTAGGATAGATTCCATTCTCTTAATCCCTCTATCAGTAAGGGTTCACAACCAGAGGATGTGTAAGGTACTCCCTGGGTAGGCCGGAAGTCGTTCTTCATTCCGATGCCGTTCAGGTCGACATTCCCACGGCAGAAGAGTCTCATACCCTATACACGGAGACGGACAAACCTGCGAAGGCGACTCCGGGCGATGAGGCGGCGTTTGCGACGGCGGTCCATGCGGTCGAGCAGGCGCTGAACATCGCCGAAGGCACGGATTTGGAGAGCTGCCGCGATCCGCACGTGCTGGCCGAGTCGTTGAACATCCTCGAGCGACAGCAAGCGTCCATGGACGCGCTGCGCGACACCGCTTCCGATCTGGCCAAGGCTGGTAATGCACGCTATCTGGACAAGATCTCCACGGTGCAGGAACGACTGCTGTCCGTGAAGTACACGCTGGTCGAACGACTCACGAGGCTTCGCGCGCAGGTTTGTCTTGGTTAGGTTCGTGCACTGTGAAGGAAGCACTCACACTGTTACGCTTTGAATTTCAGACGCCGTCTGAGGTACCGTCGACGTCGACTAGTGATTTCAACAAATTCGCGGATGAAGTCCGCACAGCGACCACTGCTGCTGAGAAAGTTCTGGATGACAGCAGCGCTGATGCTGATCTGCTCCAGAAGACCAAAGAAAGTCTAGAAAGCCACGAGCCGTCGCTTGTAAGGCTCAGCGAGCTCGCTTCCACCATGGCGCAGTCAGGCGACACCCACGGCATCGACGTCGCGAGCTGCTTGGCGGAACAGTTCAACGGCGTACGCTATGCCATCGGAGACCGCATCGATCAGCTAACAGTCGAGGTGAGACTTGTGTAACGTAGGATTTGTGGATAAGGTGCTTGAGGGCTTGGCGAGGCATGAGTGGGTAAGGTGGACGACAGAGGAGACGTCTTCAGAGTGAGAAGACGCCGGGCTGCTTCTATATGGGTGTTTACCGCTAGTAAGAGACATTGGCCTCTTCGTTCAGGAAGGACCCTTGAAGCCTTGGGTGTCACACTCGAGAAGTCCGTTCATCCTTCTCCTTCTGTGGCCATGAGCAAAGTTGCTGAACAAGGGGTTGGAGACTAGGGGAATCCATTCTTTTAGGGGAGAAATGGTGTCGACTATGGTCATGTTGTGAGAAAAATTTCGCTATTTGATTGAATTACCGAAAGTTTTCGAACATTCGGATTCAAATACATTCGAAAAACATGTTTTTGAATACTCGAATTCGAATATATTCGAAAAACATTTCAGAATATTCGCATGCGAATGCACTCGAAAAACATGATGTTTTCTGAATATTCGAATTTCATGGCGCGTGTGATGCAGTCGGAGGAGGTACCGGCTGTCGCATGCACCCGATGCCAGGTTCCTGGTTGGTTCGGATTTCCCGCCCAGGGCAACCAATTCTTCCATCCCTCATGGATCGGTGAATTGGTACCAGTCTTGTCTGGGAGGGACAAAGCGCTGACTTGTTCATCGGCTGGCAATCGCAAGTCATTGTAGGCCGAATACCATTCATATCGTCCCCATGACATCCCGTAGAAGCAGAATGCGTGGCGCATCCTAAGAGGGTTTGAGTAACGCTGTGCTTTATCCTTTTACATTAATCCGAATTTCAGTGCATTTGAGAAATGCAAATTTTCGAATATTTGAAATTGAGTATTGCAATTTGAATGAAAGCCGTTCAAAATCCTATTCGAATAGCAGAGCTAAGCATACAAAGGCATCTCCCAAAATTCGAATAATTGCTGAAATATTCGAGTATTTCGACTGAAAATTTTGGAACATCTGAATTTGAAAATAACCGCGAAACGAGGCTTTTCTAATTACTCGATTTTGAATATATATTCGAAAAAGACGATTTCTCAAGTAAAGATAAAGGATAAGGATAAAGAATGGCGATTATCAATCGTTTTTGGGATGCGCCACGCATTCTACTTCTTCGGGGATGTCGTGGAGGGCTTTTTAATGTGTGTATGTCCTATACAATGATTAGCGGTGGCCAGCCGATGAACAAGTCAGCGCTTTATTCGTCTCAGACAGGTCTGGTACCAATTCATCGATCCTGGAGCCGGATTCATCAACAATCAGACCCGTGGGTATGCGGGGGTATAAGGGATAGAGATAAGATAAGAGTCAGGTAGGGATAGAGATAAGGCAAGAGTCAGAGACGCAGGCTTCATCGTAGGTATCTCTACCTCCTATAGCCGCGGCTTAGTCGTTGATGAATTCGGCCCTGGAGGGATGGAAGGCTTGGTTGGCCTGAGCGGAGAATCCGAACCAGGAACCTGGTTTGGGGTGCACGCGACAACCGGTTCCTCATCCAACTGCGCTCCATGCGCAGTATTTCATCAATACTCAAATAAAAGTTCGTTCGAAAACGGAATCTCTTGAATATCCTGATTCGAATACATTCGAGAATCGTACTTTTTGAATATTCAAGTTCGATTGCTCAATTTCGAATGAAAAGCATTCGAATGCCTATTCGAATAGGTCAAACACCTATAGTGTCGACTGAATTCAAGGGTAAGCAACCAGAGGAGAGTGGGAACACTGTTGTCATATAACTTTCTTCTATCATTTTCCCCAGTTTCAGCGCCCAACCGACACCATAACGACACCAATCGAAGAAACAGCCTCAACCTCAGCCCGCGAGTTCAACAAACTGGCAGATGAAGTCAGCGCGGCTACAGAGTCGGCAGAGAAGGTGTTCGACGACAGCAGTGCCGATGCTGATCAGCTACAGAAGGCAAAGGAGAAACTGGAAAGCCACGAGCCAACACTGTCGAAGCTCAGCGACTTGGCTACAGCCATGGCGCGGTCAGGCGACGCAGACGGCATCGACGCCGTCAGCTCTTTGACGGAGCAGTTCGAGGGCGTACGCTATGCTATCGCAGATCGCATCGATGAGATCCGTCATGAGGTAAATCCTACTTCCATCCATTTCGACAACTTTTTAAATGGTCTGCTGCTAAACGTCTTCAAAGGCTTATACCTAGGCTGATAGGTGACAGTAGGAGGATCTCCAAAGTGGGTACTTAACTTTGTCCTCCGGAAAAAGTGAAATTTTCGAATGACTGAATACATTTCATTTTACAAAATGTAGAATCTCGAATCATCTTAAACTATTCAATTTTAAAAACGTCGAACTTTCGAGTGAGCGAATATTACTTGTTTTTTAAGATTTAGAATTTCGAGATATCGGATGTTATTCCGTTTAGGAAATGTCGAATTTTCGAGTGCTTTTTTCATGATGTCGAATTTCGATTGTCGAATATTATTCGGTTTTGGGAACGTCGAATTTTCGAGGGATCAATGATTATCCGTATTTCGATATACGAATTTTATTCGGGTTCAGAAATGTCGACATTTCGAGTACATTTTTCAAGATGTCGAATTTGGGGTTGTCGAATATTAGTCGGTTTGTAAACAACCAAATTTTTGAGTGAGCGAATAACATTACTTTTTAAAAATATTGAATTTCGAATTGTTTAATATATTAGTCGGCTTTCAAATCGTCGAATATTCGAATATTCTTCGAATTTGTTATGTTTGGGCAAAGGTAAAGTACCTTCCAGGGGGTGTACCACAGCATTGTTGGCCGTTTTAGATCCGGGAAGCAGTCACATTATAGTCATACCGTCAAGGACCTACGGTAGAGTGCTAGGAAATTTCCCTCCCTAGAAAACCAGGGCAGCCTTCTTCTCCTTTGTCATGAATGAGGTGTCTGAACGACGAACTAAGAAAAGGACCACTGGGGTTAAGGTTAAACAATCCAGGAGGGGTAACATTGTCACGAGTTAGCTTTCTTCCATCATTTTCCCAATTTCAGCGCCCAGCCGACACCATAACGATCCCAATCGAGGAAACACCCTCAACCTCAGCCGCCGAGTTCAACAGACTGGCGGACAAAGTTCGAGCGGCCACGTGTTCAGCAGAAAAAGTGCTCGACGACAACAGTGCCGATGCTGAGCAGCTACAGAAGGCCAAGGAGAAACTGGAAAGTCACGAAACAACACTGGCGAAGCTCAGCGACATGGCCACGGCCATGGCACAGTCAGGCGACGCAGACGGCATCGACGCCGTCAGCTCTCTGACGGAGCGCTTCGAGGGCGTACGCTATGCTATCGCGGACCGCATCGATGAGATCCGTCATGAGGTAAGGCCTCCTTGGATTCATTTTCGAAACCTTTTTAACGGTTTCTTCGAACGTCTTCAGAGGCTTTATCTAGGCGAATAGGTGCGGTTGGGTATGGCCGAGGCAGGTGCTTACTACGTATAACCCTTGCCCTTTGGAAAAGTAGAGATTTCGAATTACCGAATATATTCGATTTTCCGAGACATCGGATGTCGAGTCATCGTGTACTACTCAATTTTGGAAATGTCGAATTTTAGAGGTCATTTTTCATTGTATCGAATTTTGTATTGTTAAATAGGTTTTGGAAAGACATAGTTGTCGAGTAAGCTAACAACATTCGTTTTTGAAAATGTCAAATTCCGAATCGTTGAAGATTATCCGGCTTTCGAATCGTCAAATATTCGAATATTTGAATTTATTCAGTTTGGACAAAAGTATGGTAGGTACCTCCCATGCGGTGTAGCACAGCATTGCTGGACACCTTAGGTCCAGAATGAAGCAGTCGCATTATAGTGATACCGTCAAGGCATGTGGTATAGCGCTGGGAATATTTTCTCTCTAGAAACCCACGGGAGCATTCTTCCCCTTGTCATGAATTATGTATCTAAACGGCGAACTATTAAAGGATAAAAGATGTAGGACGGCGTTGATCAATCCCTTCTGGGATCCGCCAAGCATTTTACATTTGTGGGATATCGAGGAGGCGATTTGAATGCGCATTTTGCCATGCAATGACTTGTCTAGTACCAATTCACTGACCCCGGAGGGATGGAAGGCTTGGTTGTCATGGGCGGGAAGTCCGAACCAGGAGCCTGGTATCGGGTGCACGCGACAGCCAGCACCTCATCCGACTGCGCTACACGCTCCCTTTGACGAACTATTATTAGTATTAACTTCGTTCCTAGAAAAGGTTCACTGGGGCTAAGGGTAAGTAACCCAAGAAGGGTTAGTTTGTCGTCAATTAGCTTCCCTCCATCATTTTTCCCAATTTCAGCGCTCAACTGACACCGTAACGATCCCAATCGAAGAAACACCTTCAACCTCAGCCGCCGAGTTCAACAAACTGGCTGACGAAGTTCGTGCGGCTACGGATTCAGCGGAAAAAGTACTCGAAGACTACACTGCCGAAGCTGATCAGCTACAGAAGACCAAGGAGAAACTAGAAAGCCACGAGCCAACACTGTCGAAGCTCAGCGACATGGCTACGGCCATGGCACAGTCAGGCGACGCAGACGGCATCGACGTCGTCAGCTCCTTGGCACAGCAGTTCGAGGGGGTACGCTGTGCTATCGAGGACCGCATTGATGACATCGCTCATGAGGTACGGAGTTAATTCATTCTGTGAGCTTTCTTTGGGTTCTAAAATCTAAGACGAGAGCTTAGGCCTAGTCTTGGCAATGTTATCTATCTGTCCTGTAGGCCAACTAGGTGAATACATAGCGTACCTGAACGTATATGTCGTGAATGTGGCCTACATGAGGATGCGGGAACGCGCCAAGCAAATCACAGCACCGACCTCAGAGAACACTCCTTGACGGAGACCCGTTCGGTGCGCCTGTTCGGTCTTGTACATCCTTGTCTTCTCATGAAGGCCACATTAACGACTTGTACCCCAGCAGCTTACCAAGGGCGTGGCATTACTATAAAGCTTGTTATATCTGCTACGTTCTAAACTATCAGTTCTTTTCCAGCAACCAGCCGAGGAAGAGGCACCGACAACCTCAGATGCCGAGTTCAACAGACTGGTGGATGAAGTTCGTGCGGCGACCGATGCTGCGGAAAACGTTCTGTTCGAAGGAACGTCGGATGTGGACCGGCTGCAGAAGACCAGGGAGGCTCTGGAAAGCCACGAGCCAGCGTGGACAAAACTCACCGATCTGGCTATGGTCAGGGTGCACTCAGGCGACACGGACGGCTCTGATGTCGTCAGCTCGCTGTCGGAGCAGTATGAAGCTGTACGCTTCGCTATTGTCGATCGCATCGATGAGCTTAGATCTGAGGTGAGATTTTGAAGAAGTTCTGCGTCACCTTCCTTCCTTTGGCGTTAATTTTCTGCTATTTCAAATTCTTTTCTGACGTTATTTTTGAAGTTGAGAAGGATTATCGACTTTTACTGTTACTCATTTTGGTACATGTAGTTAATGTGGCCTACATGAGAAGGCGGGAGTATATCGGACCAATCATTCCACACGTAGCGGGCACTTCATCCAGGCGGGAGCGCCCAGTCGCTGCCCTTATTGACTGGCGCGTGTTCGGTTGGTGCTCTGATTGGCCGTGATTGACTGACGCGTTTCCGCCTGCTAATGTAGATCACATTATCGACTAGTCCCATTTTTATTCACTGATATCGGGCTAACGCTCCCAGAATCAACTTCTACCCGTTCTACCCGTAGTTACTTTTGGTATACAGAAATCCAATAGACATTGATCCTTTATCAACAACTGACTGGGGTTTCGCCCTAAAAGTCGATAGTATTCGATATGATTTTCTTGAATTGTTGTCGAGCAGGTCTAGCGTATATTTTACTTACATTATCCTTACTTCAGTATCGTTCCATATCTGTCATAGGCGCCTGTAGCGCAGTCAGAGGAGGTGCTGGCTGTCGCATGACCCGATACCAGGTTCCTTTTTGGGCAGTCCGCCCAGGCCAACCGAGCCTTGCATCCCTCTGGGTCGGTGAATTGACCCCAGATTTGTCTGGGAAGGATAAAGCGCTGACCCTTGTTCATCGGCTGGCCACCGCAGGTCTGGATTTTCCGCCTAGGGCAATCGAGCCTTCCATTTCTCCATTGTATGGCCAAATACGCATTCAAATCGCATCCGCGACATCCGTTGACGAAGAATGCGTGGCGCATTCCATGACGGATTGAATAACGTCGCCTTTATCCTTTTCATCCTCTATGTGTCATATACTGCTACTGCTTCCTATGGAAGTGTTAAATTGGAAACTAATCTCCGTCGTTTTTTAAACATTTTATATTGATTTCCGCTCAGTGTTTTTTTTAAACATAATGTTATAAACCGTTCAAACGAGGATGATTCTCTCCACAAGAAGCCGTGTTGAGTTTTTTCATTCATTTTGATTTTCGTTAATTTTGAAGGCATTAAAGTGGGATGTCTGGAAGACATAAATTATTTTTACCAGCAGCTCCTAGCCTTTGGTTAGTTTTTTGAACAGTGTTGTATCTAGTCCTATGGGGAATATGTTGCTTTATCAAAGTGTATGTTGCGTTTATTTGTTCATGCCGATTTTTGACAATTTTGAGCAAATTGAGCAAACAGAAGAAGCTGTTGGTAAAGTTTTTGGTTTTTTAAACATTCCACTAAAAACTAACAAAAATCGTTATGAGGCAAAAGCGAGATACACTGCCTGATAGAGCAATACATTCTCTTTCGTCGAATGATATGTAACATTATCGAATGCCAAAACCTTTTAGTGAAATCCAGAATAAAATGCTTAAAAACGGCGTTTCCAACCCAATAGAATACCAGGCGTACCCTAGAGGATTGAAAAACTTTTCGGTGTTCCTAAAATTCATTAAGTGCAGTTCGTTTCCAAAGAGCCCGGTGGGGGATAGAGTTTTACTGAAGCGGCCATTATTTTCGCAATCAAGTAATGCTCGCAATTCGTACCGCTTCCATGTAGAAAAGCAGACGGTCTGTCGCTTCATCGATCTAGCCGCGGACTAGCTAACAGCGGTCCTTCAGAGGCTTCATTCGAAGAGGCCACTTACCGTCAGTAGAAGCCGCGAATCACTGGGAGGGCTCCTTGTACAGTGATGGGATACAGTAAAGCGTGGGAATCATAAAGGGATTCCACTTGGGACCTGCATACGATATGACTAGCGTACATAGCATAAAGGACAAAGTATTGAGAACCAATGCTTTTTTTATATTTTTCAAACCTTTCTTTACTTGTTCTTTTCTGTTCTTATTTCATTGCTTAATCATATATTTTACATTAGATATTTTATACGATGTTTTCTATTTGGGCTCTCCTCACAGGGAGTTGCTGTGCGAAAAATTTCGGAAAAGCTTAAGCTATGTTGAACTTGATTGTCAGTCATCCAACCCATTTTTGAGTTAGGTGAACAAATGGCTTCTAAGGTAGGTTAAGATTGAACATAGCTAACCACAAGAAAGATCCTGCTAAGCATAGATCCGATGGCGCTTTTGATTTCAGGCCTCGAAAGAAGTGCCAACGACCTCTTTTGGCGACTTCGACAAGCTAGCCAAGGAGGTGCGAGATGCAACGACCACTGCCGAGGAAATACTGGCCGACGGCGCTGTTGATGCTCAACAGCTGCAGAAGGCCAAGGAGGGGCTGGAGAGTCACGAGCCAGCACTTTCGGAACTCAGAGATATCGCTGAAGCGATGGCACACACAGGCAATCCCGACGGGATTGACGTTGTGAGTTCGCTGGTGGAGCAGTTTGAAGGCGTACGCTACGGTCTGGCGGATCGCATCGACGAGCTTACACCCGAGGTGAGGCACTCTTTGATTGGCTTTATCGTGTTCAATTATTGAGGCCTAAATGATCCACTTTCAGACCGCGGAAGGCTTGATCTCCTCGACTGTAACATGCCCGACAGCTGACGTCTCTGGAACGTCATCCGACGACTTCTATAAGCTCGTCGATGAAGTTCGTGCAGCAACAGCATCCGCCGAGAAGGTGCTGGAAGACCGAACGACAGCCTCTCCATTGTTGCTGAGAGCGAGAGAACAGCTGAAGAGACAGGAGCCTGTGTTGTCCAAACTCAGTGAGATCGCTTCCGTGAAAGCCCAGACAGGAGACCCATATGGAGTCGATGTCGTGAGCTCACTGGCGAAGGAGTTTAGCGGCGTGCAATACGCTATCGACGATCGCGTCAACAAGCTTGTTAGTGAGGTGGGTACTTATAACGATTTCCCGCTAACCGGGTTCGCTTGGTGGTGTGAGGTGGTGTCATGTGAGATTTGTTGTGATGTGAGATCCATTTCGACACTACGTTTTCACATCCCAAGTTTCCTTCCTAGAATTCGTTCCTTGAAGTCCTTAGAGGAACAAAGGGCGCCACGCCTTCAAACAAGATTATTAAAAAACGGTAAAATTGAAGCTTTGTTGAAATGTGAGCGAGAGTAAGCGCAGTGTGAAGAATCTAATCTAATGAGTGGGTAGAAGCAGAGTAACGAAACAGACTCACCAACTCTTCTATTCAGAGGCGAATCGACCTTCCTTCTGGCAGTAAAGTACAGCAGACTCCACTGGATACCGATTACGATCGGTTATCTCCTGCGAAGGAACTGAAAACAGGTGTTGCCGACGATCTGTACCCGAGACTGTCTGAAGTGCTTGTTTCGCAGTTAGTCGGTGACACGGACACCTCTAGAGTTGAAATGACACGACCGACGGCGGAGACAACGATACATGACGACACAGCGAAGTCGGAAAAGTGGGCTGCTCTCGAAGCCCTCGAACAGCTCAGACGCGATGTGGAGGACATGGAGAACATGCTACCCATTGCGCTGCCGTCATCATCAGAGCTGTCCGACTTCAAGCAAGCTAAAACACCTAGGCTTCTGACGAAACTCGACGCTATTCGCGATATTCCTGTCGACTTGCTGCCCACGAAGGAAGATCTGTCAAACAGAATCGACATCATCAGCAAGAAACTCGACGACCAAGTGGACGAAATGAAGAATTTCGAGCAGAAGACCGCCGAGCTACAGAATGTGGTTGACGATTGTCGTGGTAAACTGAAACCACGAGACGCGCCAGCTCCTATCGGTGATGTGGCCAAGGACGAGCAAGATTTGTCAGAAATTCTGTACATAATCGAGTCCATTCCACAAGAAGATCTTGCGCCGAGGAACCAACTGGCCCGAGACGTGAACAACATCAGGGAAGAAGTGAAGGTAGTTTTTCATTGCCATAACTACAGAAATTGGTTTTATTTTTCGTTTAGTTAATTAAGTTTCTGGACTCGGTTGCATTTCAGGGCGAACTGGCAACACTGAGGAAGGCGTTGTCGGATGAGGAGAAGGCTCGTGAAAAGGAAGATGAAGTGAAGAATCGCCTTCTGGCTATCGCTGACGGCTTGAACAAGATCGATCCCGATAATGCGGAAACCGCCAAACAACAGGTGGCCACTATTGAAGTGGAACTTCAGAAGCTAGCTGGCGTCGCTGATGCTTGTCGCGACTTTGCCACGAGCCCATCGCCAATTGTAAGCCATGACGATCTCGACAAGTCTCTTCCCGAACAGCTACAGAAACTGCAAAAGGAGTGCGATGAGAAGAAGAGAGATGTGGAGCAGGCGGCTCAGTTGAAGGCTGTTGCACCTGAAATCCTTCTCATCTCGGAGAGTCTGCAACAACAACCGGAGGAGATACCACAAAATCTCAACGAACAGCAATCAGTGCTTGAGGATCTCGAAACGAAAAAGCAGCGCCTTGAGAATCTCATCCAGACTATTCCCGATGGCGACGCAACCGAAGAACTGCGACAGAAGAGCCAATGGGATCTGTCGAGACTGAAAGATCTTCTGAAACGACTTGGTGATTCTGTTGGTGATAAGCTGGCCGCGCTGGCAGCATTCAACGCTGCACGCAAAGATGCAGAAGATCAGCTGCTGATTATCACCAGCCCAGTGAGCGAGGAGAAGGCACCTGAAGATCTGAAGAAGGACGAGGATTCACTGCAGAGGCTGCAGCAAAACATTGCCCAACTCGACAGCGCAGATCTGGATGAAGCACAACGCGACGAACACACTCAACTGCTCGATCGCATCAACAAAGCGCTTGATCTCACAAAGGTATGTTATCGAGTGCACTACACATACTTTTCGAACATTTTCTTTTCTGAATATTCAAGGATGAACTTTGTTTGGTGGTATCACACGAGGTGCGAGTGTGTGGGAGTGACGAACATCGTAGTCTGTGAGAGTGTGCAATATTTTTCAGAGCACTAATCGAACAATTTCTTTTTTCGGTTCGATTTTAAACAAAAACGTCGAGGGTTTTTCGTAGATTGGTAGATGTTCAAGACAGTTTTCAAAGTCATACGATGCACTAAATGAGTTGCTGGACTCGTAGTTATGTGTTGTGAGTTTCGTGATTCCAGAAACGTCGAACCGACTTGGAAGACGAGATCGCTCGTCGAGCAGCTGATGAAGCGTTGGAAGACGCGATCACTCCAGTGTCGACTCGTCTTGTGCAGCTCGTCAATGAAGCCGATCGTCTGCTAGGCGATGCGGAAGGTGTTCCGGCGCAATACAGACCAAGCGCCGAAGAGCTGACGAAAGAGTGCAAGAAAGCTGTGGAGATCCTACGCGACGCTCCAAAGGCTCATCCATCTGTGGAATCTCTCGAAACAGCACTCAGTGCCGCTGAGAACATGATACCAGTTCTGGAGGAACGTGCCAACAATTGGGACGAGTTTGTGCGAGTGAGAGACGAAGCCGACGTTGAACTGGACAAACTAAGACAGCCATTGGATGAAGTGCTGGCGAAGCCTCGAAGACCGATTAGCGAAGCAAAGCACGATTTCGACGTCATCTCTGTGGAAAGGCAAAAGTCGGATATTCTGGCTGGTAAAGTGCGTCGACTTCAGGAACTGTCGGAGATGCTGGATCCTTTGGAGAGCGCCTACGCTGATGTCCGCTTCATCGATGTCGATGCTGAGCAGACGGAAAAGCAGTACGACGATGTGTTGAATGAGCTGTCAAACGAAATCGAGGACGAAAGCCTACTGTGTGATTCTGTCGATCATTTCATCACTGAAATGAATGCGATCTGCGAATCACTTGCAGCTCATCCCGCCAAGGAGACAATCGAGAACATCGAGCAGTTCCAGATTCCTGCACTACAAGCGCAACTTGCGATGCTGCACGACAAGCACGATGAAGCGAATCATGCAAGAAAGCACGTTGATCCGGATTCGTCGCGTCTGTCAAACCTAGACGATCGTATGAATTCATTGGAAGCGCTACTTCGAGATGCGCAGTCTGCAGCAGAGAAAGACGAACAAGAACGTCTTATTGTGGTGCTTGGGAAACAACTGTCAGAATTGGAATCAGTTCCTCTTCGTGAATTGCCCATCAATACTCTGGACGATGTCGAGAATCAAATTCACATTCTGCCCAGTGAAAAAGTCGAGCAGCTACAGAAGCAAGTCGACGATCTACGGAAGACGAAGAAGCAGCACGACGACAATGTTCGTGATACGTTGGAACGTTTGGCCGCTGTCGACGACGCTATCGCTACACTGCCCACAACTCGAGACATTCCAACACTCGAGGCGAATCTTGGACGTCTGCGAGACGCTCGCGATAGTCTGGCCGATTTACCAACGGACGTGTTAACTGACGAGAACATCGCGAAGAAAGTGGAAGACACGAAGAAAGTCATCGACGACTTATCGAAGAGCGATGAAGAAGATCTACAGAAATTGCTCGCTGATCGCGATGCACGCAACAACGCTGTCGAAGCCCTCGAACAGCTCAGACGCGATGTGGAGGACATGGAGAACATGCTACCCATTGCGCTGCCGTCATCATCAGAGCTGTCCGACTTCAAGCAAGCTAAAACACCTAGGCTTCTGACGAAACTCGACGCTATTCGCGATATTCCTGTCGACTTGCTGCCCACGAAGGAAGATCTGTCAAACAGAATCGACATCATCAGCAAGAAACTCGACGACCAAGTGGACGAAATGAAGAATTTCGAGCAGAAGACCGCCGAGCTACAGAATGTGGTTGACGATTGTCGTGGTAAACTGAAACCACGAGACGCGCCAGCTCCTATCGGTGATGTGGCCAAGGACGAGCAAGATTTGTCAGAAATTCTGTACATAATCGAGTCCATTCCACAAGAAGATCTTGCGCCGAGGAACCAACTGGCCCGAGACGTGAACAACATCAGGGAAGAAGTGAAGGTAGTTTTTCATTGCCATAACTACAGAAATTGGTTTTATTTTTCGTTTAGTTAATTAAGTTTCTGGACTCGGTTGCATTTCAGGGCGAACTGGCAACACTGAGGAAGGCGTTGTCGGATGAGGAGAAGGCTCGTGAAAAGGAAGATGAAGTGAAGAATCGCCTTCTGGCTATCGCTGACGGCTTGAACAAGATCGATCCCGATAATGCGGAAACCGCCAAACAACAGGTGGCCACTATTGAAGTGGAACTTCAGAAGCTAGCTGGCGTCGCTGATGCTTGTCGCGACTTTGCCACGAGCCCATCGCCAATTGTAAGCCATGACGATCTCGACAAGTCTCTTCCCGAACAGCTACAGAAACTGCAAAAGGAGTGCGATGAGAAGAAGAGAGATGTGGAGCAGGCGGCTCAGTTGAAGGCTGTTGCACCTGAAATCCTTCTCATCTCGGAGAGTCTGCAACAACAACCGGAGGAGATACCACAAAATCTCAACGAACAGCAATCAGTGCTTGAGGATCTCGAAACGAAAAAGCAGCGCCTTGAGAATCTCATCCAGACTATTCCCGATGGCGACGCAACCGAAGAACTGCGACAGAAGAGCCAATGGGATCTGTCGAGACTGAAAGATCTTCTGAAACGACTTGGTGATTCTGTTGGTGATAAGCTGGCCGCGCTGGCAGCATTCAACGCTGCACGCAAAGATGCAGAAGATCAGCTGCTGATTATCACCAGCCCAGTGAGCGAGGAGAAGGCACCTGAAGATCTGAAGAAGGACGAGGATTCACTGCAGAGGCTGCAGCAAAACATTGCCCAACTCGACAGCGCAGATCTGGATGAAGCACAACGCGACGAACACACTCAACTGCTCGATCGCATCAACAAAGCGCTTGATCTCACAAAGGTATGTTATCGAGTGCACTACACATACTTTTCGAACATTTTCTTTTCTGAATACTCAAGAATGAACACTTTGTTTGGTGGTATCACACGAGGTGCGAGTGTGTGGGAGTGACGAACATCGTAGTCTGTGAGAGTGTGCAATATTTTTCAGAGCACTAATCGAACAATTTCTTTTTTCGGTTCGATTTTAAACAAAAACGTCGAGGGTTTTTCGTAGATTGGTAGATGTTCAAGACAGTTTTCAAAGTCATACGATGCACTAAATGAGTTGCTGGACTTGTAGTTATGTGTTGTGAGTTTCGTGATTCCAGAAACGTCGAACCGACTTGGAAGACGAGATCGCTCGTCGAGCAGCTGATGAAGCGTTGGAAGACGCGATCACTCCAGTGTCGACTCGTCTTGTGCAGCTCGTCAATGAAGCCGATCGTCTGCTAGGCGATGCGGAAGGTGTTCCGGCGCAATACAGACCAAGCGCCGAAGAGCTGACGAAAGAGTGCAAGAAAGCTGTGGAGATCCTACGCGACGCTCCAAAGGCTCATCCATCTGTGGAATCTCTCGAAACAGCACTCAGTGCCGCTGAGAACATGATACCAGTTCTGGAGGAACGTGCCAACAATTGGGACGAGTTTGTGCGAGTGAGAGACGAAGCCGACGTTGAACTGGACAAACTAAGACAGCCATTGGATGAAGTGCTGGCGAAGCCTCGAAGACCGATTAGCGAAGCAAAGCACGATTTCGACGTCATCTCTGTGGAAAGGCAAAAGTCGGATATTCTGGCTGGTAAAGTGCGTCGACTTCAGGAACTGTCGGAGATGCTGGATCCTTTGGAGAGCGCCTACGCTGATGTCCGCTTCATCGATGTCGATGCTGAGCAGACGGAAAAGCAGTACGACGATGTGTTGAATGAGCTGTCAAACGAAATCGAGGACGAAAGCCTACTGTGTGATTCTGTCGATCATTTCATCACTGAAATGAATGCGATCTGCGAATCACTTGCAGCTCATCCCGCCAAGGAGACAATCGAGAACATCGAGCAGTTCCAGATTCCTGCACTACAAGCGCAACTTGCGATGCTGCACGACAAGCACGATGAAGCGAATCATGCAAGAAAGCACGTTGATCCGGATTCGTCGCGTCTGTCAAACCTAGACGATCGTATGAATTCATTGGAAGCGCTACTTCGAGATGCGCAGTCTGCAGCAGAGAAAGACGAACAAGAACGTCTTATTGTGGTGCTTGGGAAACAACTGTCAGAATTGGAATCAGTTCCTCTTCGTGAATTGCCCATCAATACTCTGGACGATGTCGAGAATCAAATTCACATTCTGCCCAGTGAAAAAGTCGAGCAGCTACAGAAGCAAGTCGACGATCTACGGAAGACGAAGAAGCAGCACGACGACAATGTTCGTGATACGTTGGAACGTTTGGCCGCTGTCGACGACGCTATCGCTACACTGCCCACAACTCGAGACATTCCAACACTCGAGGCGAATCTTGGACGTCTGCGAGACGCTCGCGATAGTCTGGCCGATTTACCAACGGACGTGTTAACTGACGAGAACATCGCGAAGAAAGTGGAAGACACGAAGAAAGTCATCGACGACTTATCGAAGAGCGATGAAGAAGATCTACAGAAATTGCTCGCTGATCGCGATGCACGCAACAACGCTGTCGAAGCCCTCGAACAGCTCAGACGCGATGTGGAGGACATGGAGAACATGCTACCCATTGCGCTGCCGTCATCATCAGAGCTGTCCGACTTCAAGCAAGCTAAAACACCTAGGCTTCTGACGAAACTCGACGCTATTCGCGATATTCCTGTCGACTTGCTGCCCACGAAGGAAGATCTGTCAAACAGAATCGACATCATCAGCAAGAAACTCGACGACCAAGTGGACGAAATGAAGAATTTCGAGCAGAAGACCGCCGAGCTACAGAATGTGGTTGACGATTGTCGTGGTAAACTGAAACCACGAGACGCGCCAGCTCCTATCGGTGATGTGGCCAAGGACGAGCAAGATTTGTCAGAAATTCTGTACATAATCGAGTCCATTCCACAAGAAGATCTTGCGCCGAGGAACCAACTGGCCCGAGACGTGAACAACATCAGGGAAGAAGTGAAGGTAGTTTTTCATTGCCATAACTACAGAAATTGGTTTTATTTTTCGTTTAGTTAATTAAGTTTCTGGACTCGGTTGCATTTCAGGGCGAACTGGCAACACTGAGGAAGGCGTTGGCGGATGAGGAGAAGGCTCGTGAAAAGGAAGATGAAGTGAAGAATCGCCTTCTGGCTATCGCTGACGGCTTGAACAAGATCGATCCCGATAATGCGGAAACCGCCAAACAACAGGTGGCCACTATTGAAGTGGAACTTCAGAAGCTAGCTGGCGTCGCTGATGCTTGTCGCGACTTTGCCACGAGCCCATCGCCAATTGTAAGCCATGACGATCTCGACAAGTCTCTTCCCGAACAGCTACAGAAACTGCAAAAGGAGTGCGATGAGAAGAAGAGAGATGTGGAGCAGGCGGCTCAGTTGAAGGCTGTTGCACCTGAAATCCTTCTCATCTCGGAGAGTCTGCAACAACAACCGGAGGAGATACCACAAAATCTCAACGAACAGCAATCAGTGCTTGAGGATCTCGAAACGAAAAAGCAGCGCCTTGAGAATCTCATCCAGACTATTCCCGATGGCGACGCAACCGAAGAACTGCGACAGAAGAGCCAATGGGATCTGTCGAGACTGAAAGATCTTCTGAAACGACTTGGTGATTCTGTTGGTGATAAGCTGGCCGCGCTGGCAGCATTCAACGCTGCACGCAAAGATGCAGAAGATCAGCTGCTGATTATCACCAGCCCAGTGAGCGAGGAGAAGGCACCTGAAGATCTGAAGAAGGACGAGGATTCACTGCAGAGGCTGCAGCAAAACATTGCCCAACTCGACAGCGCAGATCTGGATGAAGCACAACGCGACGAACACACTCAACTGCTCGATCGCATCAACAAAGCGCTTGATCTCACAAAGGTATGTTATCGAGTGCACTACACATACTTTTCGAACATTTTCTTTTCTGAATACTCAAGGATGAACTTTGTTTGGTGGTATCACACGAGGTGCGAGTGTGTGGGAGTGACGAACATCGTAGTCTGTGAGAGTGTGCAATATTTTTCAGAGCACTAATCGAACAATTTCTTTTTTCGGTTCGATTTTAAACAAAAACGTCGAGGGTTTTTCGTAGATTGGTAGATGTTCAAGACAGTTTTCAAAGTCATACGATGCACTAAATGAGTTGCTGGACTCGTAGTTATGTGTTGTGAGTTTCGTGATTCCAGAAACGTCGAACCGACTTGGAAGACGAGATCGCTCGTCGAGCAGCTGATGAAGCGTTGGAAGACGCGATCACTCCAGTGTCGACTCGTCTTGTGCAGCTCGTCAATGAAGCCGATCGTCTGCTAGGCGATGCGGAAGGTGTTCCGGCGCAATACAGACCAAGCGCCGAAGAGCTGACGAAAGAGTGCAAGAAAGCTGTGGAGATCCTACGCGATGCTCCAAAGGCTCATCCATCTGTGGAATCTCTCGAAACAGCACTCAGTGCCGCTGAGAACATGATACCAGTTCTGGAGGAACGTGCCAACAATTGGGACGAGTTTGTGCGAGTGAGAGACGAAGCCGACGTTGAACTGGACAAACTAAGACAGCCATTGGATGAAGTGCTGGCGAAGCCTCGAAGACCGATTAGCGAAGCAAAGCACGATTTCGACGTCATCTCTGTGGAAAGGCAAAAGTCGGATATTCTGGCTGGTAAAGTGCGTCGACTTCAGGAACTGTCGGAGATGCTGGATCCTTTGGAGAGCGCCTACGCTGATGTCCGCTTCATCGATGTCGATGCTGAGCAGACGGAAAAGCAGTACGACGATGTGTTGAATGAGCTGTCAAACGAAATCGAGGACGAAAGCCTACTGTGTGATTCTGTCGATCATTTCATCACTGAAATGAATGCGATCTGCGAATCACTTGCAGCTCATCCCGCCAAGGAGACAATCGAGAACATCGAGCAGTTCCAGATTCCTGCACTACAAGCGCAACTTGCGATGCTGCACGACAAGCACGATGAAGCGAATCATGCAAGAAAGCACGTTGATCCGGATTCGTCGCGTCTGTCAAACCTAGACGATCGTATGAATTCATTGGAAGCGCTACTTCGAGATGCGCAGTCTGCAGCAGAGAAAGACGAACAAGAACGTCTTATTGTGGTGCTTGGGAAACAACTGTCAGAATTGGAATCAGTTCCTCTTCGTGAATTGCCCATCAATACTCTGGACGATGTCGAGAATCAAATTCACATTCTGCCCAGTGAAAAAGTCGAGCAGCTACAGAAGCAAGTCGACGATCTACGGAAGACGAAGAAGCAGCACGACGACAATGTTCGTGATACGTTGGAACGTTTGGCCGCTGTCGACGACGCTATCGCTACACTGCCCACAACTCGAGACATTCCAACACTCGAGGCGAATCTTGGACGTCTGCGAGACGCTCGCGATAGTCTGGCCGATTTACCAACGGACGTGTTAACTGACGAGAACATCGCGAAGAAAGTGGAAGACACGAAGAAAATCATCGACGACTTATCGAAGAGCGATGAAGAAGATCTACAGAAATTGCTCGCTGATCGCGATGCACGCAACAACGCTGTCGAAGCCCTCGAACAGCTCAGACGCGATGTGGAGGACATGGAGAACATGCTACCCATTGCGCTGCCGTCATCATCAGAGCTGTCCGACTTCAAGCAAGCTAAAACACCTAGGCTTCTGACGAAACTCGACGCTATTCGCGATATTCCTGTCGACTTGCTGCCCACGAAGGAAGATCTGTCAAACAGAATCGACATCATCAGCAAGAAACTCGACGACCAAGTGGACGAAATGAAGAATTTCGAGCAGAAGACCGCCGAGCTACAGAATGTGGTTGACGATTGTCGTGGTAAACTGAAACCACGAGACGCGCCAGCTCCTATCGGTGATGTGGCCAAGGACGAGCAAGATTTGTCAGAAATTCTGTACATAATCGAGTCCATTCCACAAGAAGATCTTGCGCCGAGGAACCAACTGGCCCGAGACGTGAACAACATCAGGGAAGAAGTGAAGGTAGTTTTTCATTGCCATAACTACAGAAATTGGTTTTATTTTTCGTTTAGTTAATTAAGTTTCTGGACTCGGTTGCATTTCAGGGCGAACTGGCAACACTGAGGAAGGCGTTGTCGGATGAGGAGAAGGCTCGTGAAAAGGAAGATGAAGTGAAGAATCGCCTTCTGGCTATCGCTGACGGCTTGAACAAGATCGATCCCGATAATGCGGAAACCGCCAAACAACAGGTGGCCACTATTGAAGTGGAACTTCAGAAGCTAGCTGGCGTCGCTGATGCTTGTCGCGACTTTGCCACGAGCCCATCGCCAATTGTAAGCCATGACGATCTCGACAAGTCTCTTCCCGAACAGCTACAGAAACTGCAAAAGGAGTGCGATGAGAAGAAGAGAGATGTGGAGCAGGCGGCTCAGTTGAAGGCTGTTGCACCTGAAATCCTTCTCATCTCGGAGAGTCTGCAACAACAACCGGAGGAGATACCACAAAATCTCAACGAACAGCAATCAGTGCTTGAGGATCTCGAAACGAAAAAGCAGCGCCTTGAGAATCTCATCCAGACTATTCCCGATGGCGACGCAACCGAAGAACTGCGACAGAAGAGCCAATGGGATCTGTCGAGACTGAAAGATCTTCTGAAACGACTTGGTGATTCTGTTGGTGATAAGCTGGCCGCGCTGGCAGCATTCAACGCTGCACGCAAAGATGCAGAAGATCAGCTGCTGATTATCACCAGCCCAGTGAGCGAGGAGAAGGCACCTGAAGATCTGAAGAAGGACGAGGATTCACTGCAGAGGCTGCAGCAAAACATTGCCCAACTCGACAGCGCAGATCTGGATGAAGCACAACGCGACGAACACACTCAACTGCTCGATCGCATCAACAAAGCGCTTGATCTCACAAAGGTATGTTATCGAGTGCACTACACATACTTTTCGAACATTTTCTTTTCTGAATACTCAAGAATGAACACTTTGTTTGGTGGTATCACACGAGGTGCGAGTGTGTGGGAGTGACGAACATCGTAGTCTGTGAGAGTGTGCAATATTTTTCAGAGCACTAATCGAACAATTTCTTTTTTCGGTTCGATTTTAAACAAAAACGTCGAGGGTTTTTCGTAGATTGGTAGATGTTCAAGACAGTTTTCAAAGTCATACGATGCACTAAATGAGTTGCTGGACTTGTAGTTATGTGTTGTGAGTTTCGTGATTCCAGAAACGTCGAACCGACTTGGAAGACGAGATCGCTCGTCGAGCAGCTGATGAAGCGTTGGAAGACGCGATCACTCCAGTGTCGACTCGTCTTGTGCAGCTCGTCAATGAAGCCGATCGTCTGCTAGGCGATGCGGAAGGTGTTCCGGCGCAATACAGACCAAGCGCCGAAGAGCTGACGAAAGAGTGCAAGAAAGCTGTGGAGATCCTACGCGACGCTCCAAAGGCTCATCCATCTGTGGAATCTCTCGAAACAGCACTCAGTGCCGCTGAGAACATGATACCAGTTCTGGAGGAACGTGCCAACAATTGGGACGAGTTTGTGCGAGTGAGAGACGAAGCCGACGTTGAACTGGACAAACTAAGACAGCCATTGGATGAAGTGCTGGCGAAGCCTCGAAGACCGATAAGCGAAGCAAAGCACGATTTCGACGTCATCTCTGTGGAAAGGCAAAAGTCGGATATTCTGGCTGGTAAAGTGCGTCGACTTCAGGAACTGTCGGAGATGCTGGATCCTTTGGAGAGCGCCTACGCTGATGTCCGCTTCATCGATGTCGATGCTGAGCAGACGGAAAAGCAGTACGACGATGTGTTGAATGAGCTGTCAAACGAAATCGAGGACGAAAGCCTACTATGTGATTCTGTCGATCATTTCATCACTGAAATGAATGCGATCTGCGAATCACTTGCAGCTCATCCCGCCAAGGAGACAATCGAGAACATCGAGCAGTTCCAGATTCCTGCACTACAAGCGCAACTTGCGATGCTGCACGACAAGCACGATGAAGCGAATCATGCAAGAAAGCACGTTGATCCGGATTCGTCGCGTCTGTCAAACCTAGACGATCGTATGAATTCATTGGAAGCGCTACTTCGAGATGCGCAGTCTGCAACAGAGAAAGACGAACAAGAACGTCTTATTGTGGTGCTTGGGAAACAACTGTCAGAATTGGAATCAGTTCCTCTTCGTGAATTGCCCATCAATACTCTGGACGATGTCGAGAATCAAATTCACATTCTGCCCAGTGAAAAAGTCGAGCAGCTACAGAAGCAAGTCGACGATCTACGGAAGACGAAGAAGCAGCACCACGACAATGTTCGTGATACGTTGGAACGTTTGGCCGCTGTCGACGACGCTATCGCTACACTGCCCACAACTCGAGACATTCCAGCACTCGAGGCGAATCTTGGACGTCTGCGAGACGCTCGCGATAGTCTGGCCGATTTACCAACGGACGTGTTAACTGACGAGAACATCGCGAAGAAAGTGGAAGACACGAAGAAAGTCATCGACGACTTATCGAAGAGCGATGAAGAAGATCTACAGAAATTGCTCGCTGATCGCGATGCACGCAACAACGCTGTCGAAGCCCTCGAACAGCTCAGACGCGATGTGGAGGACATGGAGAACATGCTACCCATTGCGCTGCCGTCATCATCAGAGCTGTCCGACTTCAAGCAAGCTAAAACACCTAGGCTTCTGACGAAACTCGACGCTATTCGCGATATTCCTGTCGACTTGCTGCCCACGAAGGAAGATCTGTCAAACAGAATCGACATCATCAGCAAGAAACTCGACGACCAAGTGGACGAAATGAAGAATTTCGAGCAGAAGACCGCCGAGCTACAGAATGTGGTTGACGATTGTCGTGGTAAACTGAAACCACGAGACGCGCCAGCTCCTATCGGTGATGTGGCCAAGGACGAGCAAGATTTGTCAGAAATTCTGTACATAATCGAGTCCATTCCACAAGAAGATCTTGCGCCGAGGAACCAACTGGCCCGAGACGTGAACAACATCAGGGAAGAAGTGAAGGTAGTTTTTCATTGCCATAACTACAGAAATTGGTTTTATTTTTCGTTTAGTTAATTAAGTTTCTGGACTCGGTTGCATTTCAGGGCGAACTGGCAACACTGAGGAAGGCGTTGTCGGATGAGGAGAAGGCTCGTGAAAAGGAAGATGAAGTGAAGAATCGCCTTCTGGCTATCGCTGACGGCTTGAACAAGATCGATCCCGATAATGCGGAAACCGCCAAACAACAGGTGGCCACTATTGAAGTGGAACTTCAGAAGCTAGCTGGCGTCGCTGATGCTTGTCGCGACTTTGCCACGAGCCCATCGCCAATTGTAAGCCATGACGATCTCGACAAGTCTCTTCCCGAACAGCTACAGAGACTGCAAAAGGAGTGCGATGAGAAGAAGAGAGATGTGGAGCAGGCGGCTCAGTTGAAGGCTGTTGCACCTGAAATCCTTCTCATCTCGGAGAGTCTGCAACAACAACCGGAGGAGATACCACAAAATCTCAACGAACAGCAATCAGTGCTTGAGGATCTCGAAACGAAAAAGCAGCGCCTTGAGAATCTCATCCAGACTATTCCCGATGGCGACGCAACCGAAGAACTGCGACAGAAGAGCCAATGGGATCTGTCGAGACTGAAAGATCTTCTGAAACGACTTGGTGATTCTGTTGGTGATAAGCTGGCCGCGCTGGCAGCATTCAACGCTGCACGCAAAGATGCAGAAGATCAGCTGCTGATTATCACCAGCCCAGTGAGCGAGGAGAAGGCACCTGAAGATCTGAAGAAGGACGAGGATTCACTGCAGAGGCTGCAGCAAAACATTGCCCAACTCGACAGCGCAGATCTGGATGAAGCACAACGCGACGAACACACTCAACTGCTCGATCGCATCAACAAAGCGCTTGATCTCACAAAGGTATGTTATCGAGTGCACTACACATACTTTTCGAACATTTTCTTTTCTGAATACTCAAGAATGAACACTTTGTTTGGTGGTATCACACGAGGTGCGAGTGTGTGGGAGTGACGAACATCGTAGTCTGTGAGAGTGTGCAATATTTTTCAGAGCACTAATCGAACAATTTCTTTTTTCGGTTCGATTTTAAACAAAAACGTCGAGGGTTTTTCGTAGATTGGTAGATGTTCAAGACAGTTTTCAAAGTCATACGATGCACTAAATGAGTTGCTGGACTTGTAGTTATGTGTTGTGAGTTTCGTGATTCCAGAAACGTCGAACCGACTTGGAAGACGAGATCGCTCGTCGAGCAGCTGATGAAGCGTTGGAAGACGCGATCACTCCAGTGTCGACTCGTCTTGTGCAGCTCGTCAATGAAGCCGATCGTCTGCTAGGCGATGCGGAAGGTGTTCCGGCGCAATACAGACCAAGCGCCGAAGAGCTGACGAAAGAGTGCAAGAAAGCTGTGGAGATCCTACGCGACGCTCCAAAGGCTCATCCATCTGTGGAATCTCTCGAAACAGCACTCAGTGCCGCTGAGAACATGATACCAGTTCTGGAGGAACGTGCCAACAATTGGGACGAGTTTGTGCGAGTGAGAGACGAAGCCGACGTTGAACTGGACAAACTAAGACAGCCATTGGATGAAGTGCTGGCGAAGCCTCGAAGACCGATAAGCGAAGCAAAGCACGATTTCGACGTCATCTCTGTGGAAAGGCAAAAGTCGGATATTCTGGCTGGTAAAGTGCGTCGACTTCAGGAACTGTCGGAGATGCTGGATCCTTTGGAGAGCGCCTACGCTGATGTCCGCTTCATCGACGTCGATGCTGAGCAGACGGAAAAGCAGTACGACGATGTGTTGAATGAGCTGTCAAACGAAATCGAGGACGAAAGCCTACTATGTGATTCTGTCGATCATTTCATCACTGAAATGAATGCGATCTGCGAATCACTTGCAGCTCATCCCGCCAAGGAGACAATCGAGAACATCGAGCAGTTCCAGATTCCTGCACTACAAGCGCAACTTGCGATGCTGCACGACAAGCACGATGAAGCGAATCATGCAAGAAAGCACGTTGATCCGGATTCGTCGCGTCTGTCAAACCTAGACGATCGTATGAATTCATTGGAAGCGCTACTTCGAGATGCGCAGTCTGCAACAGAGAAAGACGAACAAGAACGTCTTATTGTGGTGCTTGGGAAACAACTGTCAGAATTGGAATCAGTTCCTCTTCGTGAATTGCCCATCAATACTCTGGACGATGTCGAGAATCAAATTCACATTCTGCCCAGTGAAAAAGTCGAGATGCTACAGAAGCAAGTCGACGATCTACGGAAGACGAAGAAGCAGCACGACGACAATGTTCGTGATACGTTGGAACGTTTGGCCGCTGTCGACGACGCTATCGCTACACTGCCCACAACTCGAGACATTCCAGCACTCGAGGCGAATCTTGGACGTCTGCGAGACGCTCGCGATAGTCTGGCCGATTTACCAACGGACGTGTTAACTGACGAGAACATCGCGAAGAAAGTGGAAGACACGAAGAAAGTCATCGACGACTTATCGAAGAGCGATGAAGAAGATCTACAGAAATTGCTCGCTGATCGCGATGCACGCAACAACGCTGTCGAAGCCCTCGAACAGCTCAGACGCGATGTGGAGGACATGGAGAACATGCTACCCATTGCGCTGCCGTCATCATCAGAGCTGTCCGACTTCAAGCAAGCTAAAACACCTAGGCTTCTGACGAAACTCGACGCTATTCGCGATATTCCTGTCGACTTGCTGCCCACGAAGGAAGATCTGTCAAACAGAATCGACATCATCAGCAAGAAACTCGACGACCAAGTGGACGAAATGAAGAATTTCGAGCAGAAGACCGCCGAGCTACAGAATGTGGTTGACGATTGTCGTGGTAAACTGAAACCACGAGACGCGCCAGCTCCTATCGGTGATGTGGCCAAGGACGAGCAAGATTTGTCAGAAATTCTGTACATAATCGAGTCCATTCCACAAGAAGATCTTGCGCCGAGGAACCAACTGGCCCGAGACGTGAACAACATCAGGGAAGAAGTGAAGGTAGTTTTTCATTGCCATAACTACAGAAATTGGTTTTATTTTTCGTTTAGTTAATTAAGTTTCTGGACTCGGTTGCATTTCAGGGCGAACTGGCAACACTGAGGAAGGCGTTGTCGGATGAGGAGAAGGCTCGTGAAAAGGAAGATGAAGTGAAGAATCGCCTTCTGGCTATCGCTGACGGCTTGAACAAGATCGATCCCGATAATGCGGAAACCGCCAAACAACAGGTGGCCACTATTGAAGTGGAACTTCAGAAGCTAGCTGGCGTCGCTGATGCTTGTCGCGACTTTGCCACGAGCCCATCGCCAATTGTAAGCCATGACGATCTCGACAAGTCTCTTCCCGAACAGCTACAGAAACTGCAAAAGGAGTGCGATGAGAAGAAGAGAGATGTGGAGCAGGCGGCTCAGTTGAAGGCTGTTGCACCTGAAATCCTTCTCATCTCGGAGAGTCTGCAACAACAACCGGAGGAGATACCACAAAATCTCAACGAACAGCAATCAGTGCTTGAGGATCTCGAAACGAAAAAGCAGCGCCTTGAGAATCTCATCCAGACTATTCCCGATGGCGACGCAACCGAAGAACTGCGACAGAAGAGCCAATGGGATCTGTCGAGACTGAAAGATCTTCTGAAACGACTTGGTGATTCTGTTGGTGATAAGCTGGCCGCGCTGGCAGCATTCAACGCTGCACGCAAAGATGCAGAAGATCAGCTGCTGATTATCACCAGCCCAGTGAGCGAGGAGAAGGCACCTGAAGATCTGAAGAAGGACGAGGATTCACTGCAGAGGCTGCAGCAAAACATTGCCCAACTCGACAGCGCAGATCTGGATGAAGCACAACGCGACGAACACACTCAACTGCTCGATCGCATCAACAAAGCGCTTGATCTCACAAAGGTATGTTATCGAGTGCACTACACATACTTTTCGAACATTTTCTTTTCTGAATACTCAAGAATGAACACTTTGTTTGGTGGTATCACACGAGGTGCGAGTGTGTGGGAGTGACGAACATCGTAGTCTGTGAGAGTGTGCAATATTTTTCAGAGCACTAATCGAACAATTTCTTTTTTCGGTTCGATTTTAAACAAAAACGTCGAGGGTTTTTCGTAGATTGGTAGATGTTCAAGACAGTTTTCAAAGTCATACGATGCACTAAATGAGTTGCTGGACTTGTAGTTATGTGTTGTGAGTTTCGTGATTCCAGAAACGTCGAACCGACTTGGAAGACGAGATCGCTCGTCGAGCAGCTGATGAAGCGTTGGAAGACGCGATCACTCCAGTGTCGACTCGTCTTGTGCAGCTCGTCAATGAAGCCGATCGTCTGCTAGGCGATGCGGAAGGTGTTCCGGCGCAATACAGACCAAGCGCCGAAGAGCTGACGAAAGAGTGCAAGAAAGCTGTGGAGATCCTACGCGACGCTCCAAAGGCTCATCCATCTGTGGAATCTCTCGAAACAGCACTCAGTGCCGCTGAGAACATGATACCAGTTCTGGAGGAACGTGCCAACAATTGGGACGAGTTTGTGCGAGTGAGAGACGAAGCCGACGTTGAACTGGACAAACTAAGACAGCCATTGGATGAAGTGCTGGCGAAGCCTCGAAGACCGATAAGCGAAGCAAAGCACGATTTCGACGTCATCTCTGTGGAAAGGCAAAAGTCGGATATTCTGGCTGGTAAAGTGCGTCGACTTCAGGAACTGTCGGAGATGCTGGATCCTTTGGAGAGCGCCTACGCTGATGTCCGCTTCATCGATGTCGATGCTGAGCAGACGGAAAAGCAGTACGACGATGTGTTGAATGAGCTGTCAAACGAAATCGAGGACGAAAGCCTACTATGTGATTCTGTCGATCATTTCATCACTGAAATGAATGCGATCTGCGAATCACTTGCAGCTCATCCCGCCAAGGAGACAATCGAGAACATCGAGCAGTTCCAGATTCCTGCACTACAAGCGCAACTTGCGATGCTGCACGACAAGCACGATGAAGCGAATCATGCAAGAAAGCACGTTGATCCGGATTCGTCGCGTCTGTCAAACCTAGACGATCGTATGAATTCATTGGAAGCGCTACTTCGAGATGCGCAGTCTGCAACAGAGAAAGACGAACAAGAACGTCTTATTGTGGTGCTTGGGAAACAACTGTCAGAATTGGAATCAGTTCCTCTTCGTGAATTGCCCATCAATACTCTGGACGATGTCGAGAATCAAATTCACATTCTGCCCAGTGAAAAAGTCGAGCAGCTACAGAAGCAAGTCGACGATCTACGGAAGACGAAGAAGCAGCACCACGACAATGTTCGTGATACGTTGGAACGTTTGGCCGCTGTCGACGACGCTATCGCTACACTGCCCACAACTCGAGACATTCCAGCACTCGAGGCGAATCTTGGACGTCTGCGAGACGCTCGCGATAGTCTGGCCGATTTACCAACGGACGTGTTAACTGACGAGAACATCGCGAAGAAAGTGGAAGACACGAAGAAAGTCATCGACGACTTATCGAAGAGCGATGAAGAAGATCTACAGAAATTGCTCGCTGATCGCGATGCACGCAACAACGCTGTCGAAGCCCTCGAACAGCTCAGACGCGATGTGGAGGACATGGAGAACATGCTACCCATTGCGCTGCCGTCATCATCAGAGCTGTCCGACTTCAAGCAAGCTAAAACACCTAGGCTTCTGACGAAACTCGACGCTATTCGCGATATTCCTGTCGACTTGCTGCCCACGAAGGAAGATCTGTCAAACAGAATCGACATCATCAGCAAGAAACTCGACGACCAAGTGGACGAAATGAAGAATTTCGAGCAGAAGACCGCCGAGCTACAGAATGTGGTTGACGATTGTCGTGGTAAACTGAAACCACGAGACGCGCCAGCTCCTATCGGTGATGTGGCCAAGGACGAGCAAGATTTGTCAGAAATTCTGTACATAATCGAGTCCATTCCACAAGAAGATCTTGCGCCGAGGAACCAACTGGCCCGAGACGTGAACAACATCAGGGAAGAAGTGAAGGTAGTTTTTCATTGCCATAACTACAGAAATTGGTTTTATTTTTCGTTTAGTTAATTAAGTTTCTGGACTCGGTTGCATTTCAGGGCGAACTGGCAACACTGAGGAAGGCGTTGTCGGATGAGGAGAAGGCTCGTGAAAAGGAAGATGAAGTGAAGAATCGCCTTCTGGCTATCGCTGACGGCTTGAACAAGATCGATCCCGATAATGCGGAAACCGCCAAACAACAGGTGGCCACTATTGAAGTGGAACTTCAGAAGCTAGCTGGCGTCGCTGATGCTTGTCGCGACTTTGCCACGAGCCCATCGCCAATTGTAAGCCATGACGATCTCGACAAGTCTCTTCCCGAACAGCTACAGAGACTGCAAAAGGAGTGCGATGAGAAGAAGAGAGATGTGGAGCAGGCGGCTCAGTTGAAGGCTGTTGCACCTGAAATCCTTCTCATCTCGGAGAGTCTGCAACAACAACCGGAGGAGATACCACAAAATCTCAACGAACAGCAATCAGTGCTTGAGGATCTCGAAACGAAAAAGCAGCGCCTTGAGAATCTCATCCAGACTATTCCCGATGGCGACGCAACCGAAGAACTGCGACAGAAGAGCCAATGGGATCTGTCGAGACTGAAAGATCTTCTGAAACGACTTGGTGATTCTGTTGGTGATAAGCTGGCCGCGCTGGCAGCATTCAACGCTGCACGCAAAGATGCAGAAGATCAGCTGCTGATTATCACCAGCCCAGTGAGCGAGGAGAAGGCACCTGAAGATCTGAAGAAGGACGAGGATTCACTGCAGAGGCTGCAGCAAAACATTGCCCAACTCGACAGCGCAGATCTGGATGAAGCACAACGCGACGAACACACTCAACTGCTCGATCGCATCAACAAAGCGCTTGATCTCACAAAGGTATGTTATCGAGTGCACTACACATACTTTTCGAACATTTTCTTTTCTGAATACTCAAGAATGAACACTTTGTTTGGTGGTATCACACGAGGTGCGAGTGTGTGGGAGTGACGAACATCGTAGTCTGTGAGAGTGTGCAATATTTTTCAGAGCACTAATCGAACAATTTCTTTTTTCGGTTCGATTTTAAACAAAAACGTCGAGGGTTTTTCGTAGATTGGTAGATGTTCAAGACAGTTTTCAAAGTCATACGATGCACTAAATGAGTTGCTGGACTTGTAGTTATGTGTTGTGAGTTTCGTGATTCCAGAAACGTCGAACCGACTTGGAAGACGAGATCGCTCGTCGAGCAGCTGATGAAGCGTTGGAAGACGCGATCACTCCAGTGTCGACTCGTCTTGTGCAGCTCGTCAATGAAGCCGATCGTCTGCTAGGCGATGCGGAAGGTGTTCCGGCGCAATACAGACCAAGCGCCGAAGAGCTGACGAAAGAGTGCAAGAAAGCTGTGGAGATCCTACGCGACGCTCCAAAGGCTCATCCATCTGTGGAATCTCTCGAAACAGCACTCAGTGCCGCTGAGAACATGATACCAGTTCTGGAGGAACGTGCCAACAATTGGGACGAGTTTGTGCGAGTGAGAGACGAAGCCGACGTTGAACTGGACAAACTAAGACAGCCATTGGATGAAGTGCTGGCGAAGCCTCGAAGACCGATAAGCGAAGCAAAGCACGATTTCGACGTCATCTCTGTGGAAAGGCAAAAGTCGGATATTCTGGCTGGTAAAGTGCGTCGACTTCAGGAACTGTCGGAGATGCTGGATCCTTTGGAGAGCGCCTACGCTGATGTCCGCTTCATCGACGTCGATGCTGAGCAGACGGAAAAGCAGTACGACGATGTGTTGAATGAGCTGTCAAACGAAATCGAGGACGAAAGCCTACTATGTGATTCTGTCGATCATTTCATCACTGAAATGAATGCGATCTGCGAATCACTTGCAGCTCATCCCGCCAAGGAGACAATCGAGAACATCGAGCAGTTCCAGATTCCTGCACTACAAGCGCAACTTGCGATGCTGCACGACAAGCACGATGAAGCGAATCATGCAAGAAAGCACGTTGATCCGGATTCGTCGCGTCTGTCAAACCTAGACGATCGTATGAATTCATTGGAAGCGCTACTTCGAGATGCGCAGTCTGCAACAGAGAAAGACGAACAAGAACGTCTTATTGTGGTGCTTGGGAAACAACTGTCAGAATTGGAATCAGTTCCTCTTCGTGAATTGCCCATCAATACTCTGGACGATGTCGAGAATCAAATTCACATTCTGCCCAGTGAAAAAGTCGAGATGCTACAGAAGCAAGTCGACGATCTACGGAAGACGAAGAAGCAGCACGACGACAATGTTCGTGATACGTTGGAACGTTTGGCCGCTGTCGACGACGCTATCGCTACACTGCCCACAACTCGAGACATTCCAGCACTCGAGGCGAATCTTGGACGTCTGCGAGACGCTCGCGATAGTCTGGCCGATTTACCAACGGACGTGTTAACTGACGAGAACATCGCGAAGAAAGTGGAAGACACGAAGAAAGTCATCGACGACTTATCGAAGAGCGATGAAGAAGATCTACAGAAATTGCTCGCTGATCGCGATGCACGCAACAACGCTGTCGAAGCCCTCGAACAGCTCAGACGCGATGTGGAGGACATGGAGAACATGCTACCCATTGCGCTGCCGTCATCATCAGAGCTGTCCGACTTCAAGCAAGCTAAAACACCTAGGCTTCTGACGAAACTCGACGCTATTCGCGATATTCCTGTCGACTTGCTGCCCACGAAGGAAGATCTGTCAAACAGAATCGACATCATCAGCAAGAAACTCGACGACCAAGTGGACGAAATGAAGAATTTCGAGCAGAAGACCGCCGAGCTACAGAATGTGGTTGACGATTGTCGTGGTAAACTGAAACCACGAGACGCGCCAGCTCCTATCGGTGATGTGGCCAAGGACGAGCAAGATTTGTCAGAAATTCTGTACATAATCGAGTCCATTCCACAAGAAGATCTTGCGCCGAGGAACCAACTGGCCCGAGACGTGAACAACATCAGGGAAGAAGTGAAGGTAGTTTTTCATTGCCATAACTACAGAAATTGGTTTTATTTTTCGTTTAGTTAATTAAGTTTCTGGACTCGGTTGCATTTCAGGGCGAACTGGCAACACTGAGGAAGGCGTTGTCGGATGAGGAGAAGGCTCGTGAAAAGGAAGATGAAGTGAAGAATCGCCTTCTGGCTATCGCTGACGGCTTGAACAAGATCGATCCCGATAATGCGGAAACCGCCAAACAACAGGTGGCCACTATTGAAGTGGAACTTCAGAAGCTAGCTGGCGTCGCTGATGCTTGTCGCGACTTTGCCACGAGCCCATCGCCAATTGTAAGCCATGACGATCTCGACAAGTCTCTTCCCGAACAGCTACAGAAACTGCAAAAGGAGTGCGATGAGAAGAAGAGAGATGTGGAGCAGGCGGCTCAGTTGAAGGCTGTTGCACCTGAAATCCTTCTCATCTCGGAGAGTCTGCAACAACAACCGGAGGAGATACCACAAAATCTCAACGAACAGCAATCAGTGCTTGAGGATCTCGAAACGAAAAAGCAGCGCCTTGAGAATCTCATCCAGACTATTCCCGATGGCGACGCAACCGAAGAACTGCGACAGAAGAGCCAATGGGATCTGTCGAGACTGAAAGATCTTCTGAAACGACTTGGTGATTCTGTTGGTGATAAGCTGGCCGCGCTGGCAGCATTCAACGCTGCACGCAAAGATGCAGAAGATCAGCTGCTGATTATCACCAGCCCAGTGAGCGAGGAGAAGGCACCTGAAGATCTGAAGAAGGACGAGGATTCACTGCAGAGGCTGCAGCAAAACATTGCCCAACTCGACAGCGCAGATCTGGATGAAGCACAACGCGACGAACACACTCAACTGCTCGATCGCATCAACAAAGCGCTTGATCTCACAAAGGTATGTTATCGAGTGCACTACACATACTTTTCGAACATTTTCTTTTCTGAATACTCAAGAATGAACACTTTGTTTGGTGGTATCACACGAGGTGCGAGTGTGTGGGAGTGACGAACATCGTAGTCTGTGAGAGTGTGCAATATTTTTCAGAGCACTAATCGAACAATTTCTTTTTTCGGTTCGATTTTAAACAAAAACGTCGAGGGTTTTTCGTAGATTGGTAGATGTTCAAGACAGTTTTCAAAGTCATACGATGCACTAAATGAGTTGCTGGACTTGTAGTTATGTGTTGTGAGTTTCGTGATTCCAGAAACGTCGAACCGACTTGGAAGACGAGATCGCTCGTCGAGCAGCTGATGAAGCGTTGGAAGACGCGATCACTCCAGTGTCGACTCGTCTTGTGCAGCTCGTCAATGAAGCCGATCGTCTGCTAGGCGATGCGGAAGGTGTTCCGGCGCAATACAGACCAAGCGCCGAAGAGCTGACGAAAGAGTGCAAGAAAGCTGTGGAGATCCTACGCGACGCTCCAAAGGCTCATCCATCTGTGGAATCTCTCGAAACAGCACTCAGTGCCGCTGAGAACATGATACCAGTTCTGGAGGAACGTGCCAACAATTGGGACGAGTTTGTGCGAGTGAGAGAGGAAGCCGACGTTGAACTGGACAAACTAAGACAGCCATTGGATGAAGTGCTGGCGAAGCCTCGAAGACCGATAAGCGAAGCAAAGCACGATTTCGACGTCATCTCTGTGGAAAGGCAAAAGTCGGATATTCTGGCTGGTAAAGTGCGTCGACTTCAGGAACTGTCGGAGATGCTGGATCCTTTGGAGAGCGCCTACGCTGATGTCCGCTTCATCGATGTCGATGCTGAGCAGACGGAAAAGCAGTACGACGATGTGTTGAATGAGCTGTCAAACGAAATCGAGGACGAAAGCCTACTATGTGATTCTGTCGATCATTTCATCACTGAAATGAATGCGATCTGCGAATCACTTGCAGCTCATCCCGCCAAGGAGACAATCGAGAACATCGAGCAGTTCCAGATTCCTGCACTACAAGCGCAACTTGCGATGCTGCACGACAAGCACGATGAAGCGAATCATGCAAGAAAGCACGTTGATCCGGATTCGTCGCGTCTGTCAAACCTAGACGATCGTATGAATTCATTGGAAGCGCTACTTCGAGATGCGCAGTCTGCAACAGAGAAAGACGAACAAGAACGTCTTATTGTGGTGCTTGGGAAACAACTGTCAGAATTGGAATCAGTTCCTCTTCGTGAATTGCCCATCAATACTCTGGACGATGTCGAGAATCAAATTCACATTCTGCCCAGTGAAAAAGTCGAGCAGCTACAGAAGCAAGTCGACGATCTACGGAAGACGAAGAAGCAGCACGACGACAATGTTCGTGATACGTTGGAACGTTTGGCCGCTGTCGACGACGCTATCGCTACACTGCCCACAACTCGAGACATTCCAGCACTCGAGGCGAATCTTGGACGTCTGCGAGACGCTCGCGATAGTCTGGCCGATTTACCAACGGACGTGTTAACTGACGAGAACATCGCGAAGAAAGTGGAAGACACGAAGAAAGTCATCGACGACTTATCGAAGAGCGATGAAGAAGATCTACAGAAATTGCTCGCTGATCGCGATGCACGCAACAACGCTGTCGAAGCCCTCGAACAGCTCAGACGCGATGTGGAGGACATGGAGAACATGCTACCCATTGCGCTGCCGTCATCATCAGAGCTGTCCGACTTCAAGCAAGCTAAAACACCTAGGCTTCTGACGAAACTCGACGCTATTCGCGATATTCCTGTCGACTTGCTGCCCACGAAGGAAGATCTGTCAAACAGAATCGACATCATCAGCAAGAAACTCGACGACCAAGTGGACGAAATGAAGAATTTCGAGCAGAAGACCGCCGAGCTACAGAATGTGGTTGACGATTGTCGTGGTAAACTGAAACCACGAGACGCGCCAGCTCCTATCGGTGATGTGGCCAAGGACGAGCAAGATTTGTCAGAAATTCTGTACATAATCGAGTCCATTCCACAAGAAGATCTTGCGCCGAGGAACCAACTGGCCCGAGACGTGAACAACATCAGGGAAGAAGTGAAGGTAGTTTTTCATTGCCATAACTACAGAAATTGGTTTTATTTTTCGTTTAGTTAATTAAGTTTCTGGACTCGGTTGCATTTCAGGGCGAACTGGCAACACTGAGGAAGGCGTTGTCGGATGAGGAGAAGGCTCGTGAAAAGGAAGATGAAGTGAAGAATCGCCTTCTGGCTATCGCTGACGGCTTGAACAAGATCGATCCCGATAATGCGGAAACCGCCAAACAACAGGTGGCCACTATTGAAGTGGAACTTCAGAAGCTAGCTGGCGTCGCTGATGCTTGTCGCGACTTTGCCACGAGCCCATCGCCAATTGTAAGCCATGACGATCTCGACAAGTCTCTTCCCGAACAGCTACAGAAACTGCAAAAGGAGTGCGATGAGAAGAAGAGAGATGTGGAGCAGGCGGCTCAGTTGAAGGCTGTTGCACCTGAAATCCTTCTCATCTCGGAGAGTCTGCAACAACAACCGGAGGAGATACCACAAAATCTCAACGAACAGCAATCAGTGCTTGAGGATCTCGAAACGAAAAAGCAGCGCCTTGAGAATCTCATCCAGACTATTCCCGATGGCGACGCAACCGAAGAACTGCGACAGAAGAGCCAATGGGATCTGTCGAGACTGAAAGATCTTCTGAAACGACTTGGTGATTCTGTTGGTGATAAGCTGGCCGCGCTGGCAGCATTCAACGCTGCACGCAAAGATGCAGAAGATCAGCTGCTGATTATCACCAGCCCAGTGAGCGAGGAGAAGGCACCTGAAGATCTGAAGAAGGACGAGGATTCACTGCAGAGGCTGCAGCAAAACATTGCCCAACTCGACAGCGCAGATCTGGATGAAGCACAACGCGACGAACACACTCAACTGCTCGATCGCATCAACAAAGCGCTTGATCTCACAAAGGTATGTTATCGAGTGCACTACACATACTTTTCGAACATTTTCTTTTCTGAATACTCAAGAATGAACACTTTGTTTGGTGGTATCACACGAGGTGCGAGTGTGTGGGAGTGACGAACATCGTAGTCTGTGAGAGTGTGCAATATTTTTCAGAGCACTAATCGAACAATTTCTTTTTTCGGTTCGATTTTAAACAAAAACGTCGAGGGTTTTTCGTAGATTGGTAGATGTTCAAGACAGTTTTCAAAGTCATACGATGCACTAAATGAGTTGCTGGACTTGTAGTTATGTGTTGTGAGTTTCGTGATTCCAGAAACGTCGAACCGACTTGGAAGACGAGATCGCTCGTCGAGCAGCTGATGAAGCGTTGGAAGACGCGATCACTCCAGTGTCGACTCGTCTTGTGCAGCTCGTCAATGAAGCCGATCGTCTGCTAGGCGATGCGGAAGGTGTTCCGGCGCAATACAGACCAAGCGCCGAAGAGCTGACGAAAGAGTGCAAGAAAGCTGTGGAGATCCTACGCGACGCTCCAAAGGCTCATCCATCTGTGGAATCTCTCGAAACAGCACTCAGTGCCGCTGAGAACATGATACCAGTTCTGGAGGAACGTGCCAACAATTGGGACGAGTTTGTGCGAGTGAGAGACGAAGCCGACGTTGAACTGGACAAACTAAGACAGCCATTGGATGAAGTGCTGGCGAAGCCTCGAAGACCGATTAGCGAAGCAAAGCACGATTTCGACGTCATCTCTGTGGAAAGGCAAAAGTCGGATATTCTGGCTGGTAAAGTGCGTCGACTTCAGGAACTGTCGGAGATGCTGGATCCTTTGGAGAGCGCCTACGCTGATGTCCGCTTCATCGATGTCGATGCTGAGCAGACGGAAAAGCAGTACGACGATGTGTTGAATGAGCTGTCAAACGAAATCGAGGACGAAAGCCTACTGTGTGATTCTGTCGATCATTTCATCACTGAAATGAATGCGATCTGCGAATCACTTGCAGCTCATCCCGCCAAGGAGACAATCGAGAACATCGAGCAGTTCCAGATTCCTGCACTACAAGCGCAACTTGCGATGCTGCACGACAAGCACGATGAAGCGAATCATGCAAGAAAGCACGTTGATCCGGATTCGTCGCGTCTGTCAAACCTAGACGATCGTATGAATTCATTGGAAGCGCTACTTCGAGATGCGCAGTCTGCAGCAGAGAAAGACGAACAAGAACGTCTTATTGTGGTGCTTGGGAAACAACTGTCAGAATTGGAATCAGTTCCTCTTCGTGAATTGCCCATCAATACTCTGGACGATGTCGAGAATCAAATTCACATTCTGCCCAGTGAAAAAGTCGAGCAGCTACAGAAGCAAGTCGACGATCTACGGAAGACGAAGAAGCAGCACGACGACAATGTTCGTGATACGTTGGAACGTTTGGCCGCTGTCGACGACGCTATCGCTACACTGCCCACAACTCGAGACATTCCAACACTCGAGGCGAATCTTGGACGTCTGCGAGACGCTCGCGATAGTCTGGCCGATTTACCAACGGACGTGTTAACTGACGAGAACATCGCGAAGAAAGTGGAAGACACGAAGAAAGTCATCGACGACTTATCGAAGAGCGATGAAGAAGATCTACAGAAATTGCTCGCTGATCGCGATGCACGCAACAACGCTGTCGAAGCCCTCGAACAGCTCAGACGCGATGTGGAGGACATGGAGAACATGCTACCCATTGCGCTGCCGTCATCATCAGAGCTGTCCGACTTCAAGCAAGCTAAAACACCTAGGCTTCTGACGAAACTCGACGCTATTCGCGATATTCCTGTCGACTTGCTGCCCACGAAGGAAGATCTGTCAAACAGAATCGACATCATCAGCAAGAAACTCGACGACCAAGTGGACGAAATGAAGAATTTCGAGCAGAAGACCGCCGAGCTACAGAATGTGGTTGACGATTGTCGTGGTAAACTGAAACCACGAGACGCGCCAGCTCCTATCGGTGATGTGGCCAAGGACGAGCAAGATTTGTCAGAAATTCTGTACATAATCGAGTCCATTCCACAAGAAGATCTTGCGCCGAGGAACCAACTGGCCCGAGACGTGAACAACATCAGGGAAGAAGTGAAGGTAGTTTTTCATTGCCATAACTACAGAAATTGGTTTTATTTTTCGTTTAGTTAATTAAGTTTCTGGACTCGGTTGCATTTCAGGGCGAACTGGCAACACTGAGGAAGGCGTTGTCGGATGAGGAGAAGGCTCGTGAAAAGGAAGATGAAGTGAAGAATCGCCTTCTGGCTATCGCTGACGGCTTGAACAAGATCGATCCCGATAATGCGGAAACCGCCAAACAACAGGTGGCCACTATTGAAGTGGAACTTCAGAAGCTAGCTGGCGTCGCTGATGCTTGTCGCGACTTTGCCACGAGCCCATCGCCAATTGTAAGCCATGACGATCTCGACAAGTCTCTTCCCGAACAGCTACAGAAACTGCAAAAGGAGTGCGATGAGAAGAAGAGAGATGTGGAGCAGGCGGCTCAGTTGAAGGCTGTTGCACCTGAAATCCTTCTCATCTCGGAGAGTCTGCAACAACAACCGGAGGAGACACCACAAAATCTCAACGAACAGCAATCAGTGCTTGAGGATCTCGAAACGAAAAAGCAGCGCCTTGAGAATCTCATCCAGACTATTCCCGATGGCGACGCAACCGAAGAACTGCGACAGAAGAGCCAATGGGATCTGTCGAGACTGAAAGATCTTCTGAAACGACTTGGTGATTCTGTTGGTGATAAGCTGGCCGCGCTGGCAGCATTCAACGCTGCACGCAAAGATGCAGAAGATCAGCTGCTGATTATCACCAGCCCAGTGAGCGAGGAGAAGGCACCTGAAGATCTGAAGAAGGACGAGGATTCACTGCAGAGGCTGCAGCAAAACATTGCCCAACTCGACAGCGCAGATCTGGATGAAGCACAACGCGACGAACACACTCAACTGCTCGATCGCATCAACAAAGCGCTTGATCTCACAAAGGTATGTTATCGAGTGCACTACACATACTTTTCGAACATTTTCTTTTCTGAATACTCAAGAATGAACACTTTGTTTGGTGGTATCACACGAGGTGCGAGTGTGTGGGAGTGACGAACATCGTAGTCTGTGAGAGTGTGCAATATTTTTCAGAGCACTAATCGAACAATTTCTTTTTTCGGTTCGATTTTAAACAAAAACGTCGAGGGTTTTTCGTAGATTGGTAGATGTTCAAGACAGTTTTCAAAGTCATACGATGCACTAAATGAGTTGCTGGACTTGTAGTTATGTGTTGTGAGTTTCGTGATTCCAGAAACGTCGAACCGACTTGGAAGACGAGATCGCTCGTCGAGCAGCTGATGAAGCGTTGGAAGACGCGATCACTCCAGTGTCGACTCGTCTTGTGCAGCTCGTCAATGAAGCCGATCGTCTGCTAGGCGATGCGGAAGGTGTTCCGGCGCAATACAGACCAAGCGCCGAAGAGCTGACGAAAGAGTGCAAGAAAGCTGTGGAGATCCTACGCGACGCTCCAAAGGCTCATCCATCTGTGGAATCTCTCGAAACAGCACTCAGTGCCGCTGAGAACATGATACCAGTTCTGGAGGAACGTGCCAACAATTGGGACGAGTTTGTGCGAGTGAGAGACGAAGCCGACGTTGAACTGGACAAACTAAGACAGCCATTGGATGAAGTGCTGGCGAAGCCTCGAAGACCGATTAGCGAAGCAAAGCACGATTTCGACGTCATCTCTGTGGAAAGGCAAAAGTCGGATATTCTGGCTGGTAAAGTGCGTCGACTTCAGGAACTGTCGGAGATGCTGGATCCTTTGGAGAGCGCCTACGCTGATGTCCGCTTCATCGATGTCGATGCTGAGCAGACGGAAAAGCAGTACGACGATGTGTTGAATGAGCTGTCAAACGAAATCGAGGACGAAAGCCTACTGTGTGATTCTGTCGATCATTTCATCACTGAAATGAATGCGATCTGCGAATCACTTGCAGCTCATCCCGCCAAGGAGACAATCGAGAACATCGAGCAGTTCCAGATTCCTGCACTACAAGCGCAACTTGCGATGCTGCACGACAAGCACGATGAAGCGAATCATGCAAGAAAGCACGTTGATCCGGATTCGTCGCGTCTGTCAAACCTAGACGATCGTATGAATTCATTGGAAGCGCTACTTCGAGATGCGCAGTCTGCAGCAGAGAAAGACGAACAAGAACGTCTTATTGTGGTGCTTGGGAAACAACTGTCAGAATTGGAATCAGTTCCTCTTCGTGAATTGCCCATCAATACTCTGGACGATGTCGAGAATCAAATTCACATTCTGCCCAGTGAAAAAGTCGAGCAGCTACAGAAGCAAGTCGACGATCTACGGAAGACGAAGAAGCAGCACGACGACAATGTTCGTGATACGTTGGAACGTTTGGCCGCTGTCGACGACGCTATCGCTACACTGCCCACAACTCGAGACATTCCAACACTCGAGGCGAATCTTGGACGTCTGCGAGACGCTCGCGATAGTCTGGCCGATTTACCAACGGACGTGTTAACTGACGAGAACATCGCGAAGAAAGTGGAAGACACGAAGAAAGTCATCGACGACTTATCGAAGAGCGATGAAGAAGATCTACAGAAATTGCTCGCTGATCGCGATGCACGCAACAACGCTGTCGAAGCCCTCGAACAGCTCAGACGCGATGTGGAGGACATGGAGAACATGCTACCCATTGCGCTGCCGTCATCATCAGAGCTGTCCGACTTCAAGCAAGCTAAAACACCTAGGCTTCTGACGAAACTCGACGCTATTCGCGATATTCCTGTCGACTTGCTGCCCACGAAGGAAGATCTGTCAAACAGAATCGACATCATCAGCAAGAAACTCGACGACCAAGTGGACGAAATGAAGAATTTCGAGCAGAAGACCGCCGAGCTACAGAATGTGGTTGACGATTGTCGTGGTAAACTGAAACCACGAGACGCGCCAGCTCCTATCGGTGATGTGGCCAAGGACGAGCAAGATTTGTCAGAAATTCTGTACATAATCGAGTCCATTCCACAAGAAGATCTTGCGCCGAGGAACCAACTGGCCCGAGACGTGAACAACATCAGGGAAGAAGTGAAGGTAGTTTTTCATTGCCATAACTACAGAAATTGGTTTTATTTTTCGTTTAGTTAATTAAGTTTCTGGACTCGGTTGCATTTCAGGGCGAACTGGCAACACTGAGGAAGGCGTTGTCGGATGAGGAGAAGGCTCGTGAAAAGGAAGATGAAGTGAAGAATCGCCTTCTGGCTATCGCTGACGGCTTGAACAAGATCGATCCCGATAATGCGGAAACCGCCAAACAACAGGTGGCCACTATTGAAGTGGAACTTCAGAAGCTAGCTGGCGTCGCTGATGCTTGTCGCGACTTTGCCACGAGCCCATCGCCAATTGTAAGCCATGACGATCTCGACAAGTCTCTTCCCGAACAGCTACAGAAACTGCAAAAGGAGTGCGATGAGAAGAAGAGAGATGTGGAGCAGGCGGCTCAGTTGAAGGCTGTTGCACCTGAAATCCTTCTCATCTCGGAGAGTCTGCAACAACAACCGGAGGAGATACCACAAAATCTCAACGAACAGCAATCAGTGCTTGAGGATCTCGAAACGAAAAAGCAGCGCCTTGAGAATCTCATCCAGACTATTCCCGATGGCGACGCAACCGAAGAACTGCGACAGAAGAGCCAATGGGATCTGTCGAGACTGAAAGATCTTCTGAAACGACTTGGTGATTCTGTTGGTGATAAGCTGGCCGCGCTGGCAGCATTCAACGCTGCACGCAAAGATGCAGAAGATCAGCTGTTGATTATCACCAGCCCAGTGAGCGAGGAGAAGGCACCTGAAGATCTGAAGAAGGACGAGGATTCACTGCAGAGGCTGCAGCAAAACATTGCCCAACTCGACAGCGCAGATCTGGATGAAGCACAACGCGACGAACACACTCAACTGCTCGATCGCATCAACAAAGCGCTTGATCTCACAAAGGTATGTTATCGAGTGCACTACACATACTTTTCGAACATTTTCTTTTCTGAATACTCAAGAATGAACACTTTGTTTGGTGGTATCACACGAGGTGCGAGTGTGTGGGAGTGACGAACATCGTAGTCTGTGAGAGTGTGCAATATTTTTCAGAGCACTAATCGAACAATTTCTTTTTTCGGTTCGATTTTAAACAAAAACGTCGAGGGTTTTTCGTAGATTGGTAGATGTTCAAGACAGTTTTCAAAGTCATACGATGCACTAAATGAGTTGCTGGACTTGTAGTTATGTGTTGTGAGTTTCGTGATTCCAGAAACGTCGAACCGACTTGGAAGACGAGATCGCTCGTCGAGCAGCTGATGAAGCGTTGGAAGACGCGATCACTCCAGTGTCGACTCGTCTTGTGCAGCTCGTCAATGAAGCCGATCGTCTGCTAGGCGATGCGGAAGGTGTTCCGGCGCAATACAGACCAAGCGCCGAAGAGCTGACGAAAGAGTGCAAGAAAGCTGTGGAGATCCTACGCGACGCTCCAAAGGCTCATCCATCTGTGGAATCTCTCGAAACAGCACTCAGTGCCGCTGAGAACATGATACCAGTTCTGGAGGAACGTGCCAACAATTGGGACGAGTTTGTGCGAGTGAGAGACGAAGCCGACGTTGAACTGGACAAACTAAGACAGCCATTGGATGAAGTGCTGGCGAAGCCTCGAAGACCGATTAGCGAAGCAAAGCACGATTTCGACGTCATCTCTGTGGAAAGGCAAAAGTCGGATATTCTGGCTGGTAAAGTGCGTCGACTTCAGGAACTGTCGGAGATGCTGGATCCTTTGGAGAGCGCCTACGCTGATGTCCGCTTCATCGATGTCGATGCTGAGCAGACGGAAAAGCAGTACGACGATGTGTTGAATGAGCTGTCAAACGAAATCGAGGACGAAAGCCTACTGTGTGATTCTGTCGATCATTTCATCACTGAAATGAATGCGATCTGCGAATCACTTGCAGCTCATCCCGCCAAGGAGACAATCGAGAACATCGAGCAGTTCCAGATTCCTGCACTACAAGCGCAACTTGCGATGCTGCACGACAAGCACGATGAAGCGAATCATGCAAGAAAGCACGTTGATCCGGATTCGTCGCGTCTGTCAAACCTAGACGATCGTATGAATTCATTGGAAGCGCTACTTCGAGATGCGCAGTCTGCAACAGAGAAAGACGAACAAGAACGTCTTATTGTGGTGTTTGGGAAACAACTGTCAGAATTGGAATCAGTTCCTCTTCGTGAATTGCCCATCAATACTCTGGACGATGTCGAGAATCAAATTCACATTCTGCCCAGTGAAAAAGTCGAGCAGCTACGGAAGCAAGTCGACGATCTACGGAAGACGAAGAAGCAGCACGACGACAATGTTCGTGATACGTTGGAACGTTTGGCCGCTGTCGACGACGCTATCGCTACACTGCCCACAACTCGAGACATTCCAACACTCGAGGCGAATCTTGGACGTCTGCGAGACGCTCGCGATAGTCTGGCCGATTTACCAACGAACGTGTTAACTGACGAGAACATCGCGAAGAAAGTGGAAGACACGAAGAAAGTCATCGACGACTTATCGAAGAGCGATGAAGAAGATCTACAGAAATTGCTCGCTGATCGCGATGCACGCAACAACGCTGTCGAAGCCCTCGAACAGCTCAGACGCGATGTGGAGGACATGGAGAACATGCTACCCATTGCGCTGCCGTCATCATCAGAGCTGTCCGACTTCAAGCAAGCTAAAACACCTAGGCTTCTGACGAAACTCGACGCTATTCGCGATATTCCTGTCGACTTGCTGCCCACGAAGGAAGATCTGTCAAACAGAATCGACATCATCAGCAAGAAACTCGACGACCAAGTGGACGAAATGAAGAATTTCGAGCAGAAGACCGCCGAGCTACAGAATGTGGTTGACGATTGTCGTGGTAAACTGAAACCACGAGACGCGCCAGCTCCTATCGGTGATGTGGCCAAGGACGAGCAAGATTTGTCAGAAATTCTGTACATAATCGAGTCCATTCCACAAGAAGATCTTGCGCCGAGGAACCAACTGGCCCGAGACGTGAACAACATCAGGGAAGAAGTGAAGGTAGTTTTTCATTGCCATAACTACAGAAATTGGTTTTATTTTTCGTTTAGTTAATTAAGTTTCTGGACTCGGTTGCATTTCAGGGCGAACTGGCAACACTGAGGAAGGCGTTGTCGGATGAGGAGAAGGCTCGTGAAAAGGAAGATGAAGTGAAGAATCGCCTTCTGGCTATCGCTGACGGCTTGAACAAGATCGATCCCGATAATGCGGAAACCGCCAAACAACAGGTGGCCACTATTGAAGTGGAACTTCAGAAGCTAGCTGGCGTCGCTGATGCTTGTCGCGACTTTGCCACGAGCCCATCGCCAATTGTAAGCCATGACGATCTCGACAAGTCTCTTCCCGAACAGCTACAGAAACTGCAAAAGGAGTGCGATGAGAAGAAGAGAGATGTGGAGCAGGCGGCTCAGTTGAAGGCTGTTGCACCTGAAATCCTTCTCATCTCGGAGAGTCTGCAACAACAACCGGAGGAGATACCACAAAATCTCAACGAACAGCAATCAGTGCTTGAGGATCTCGAAACGAAAAAGCAGCGCCTTGAGAATCTCATCCAGACTATTCCCGATGGCGACGCAACCGAAGAACTGCGACAGAAGAGCCAATGGGATCTGTCGAGACTGAAAGATCTTCTGAAACGACTTGGTGATTCTGTTGGTGATAAGCTGGCCGCGCTGGCAGCATTCAACGCTGCACGCAAAGATGCAGAAGATCAGCTGCTGATTATCACCAGCCCAGTGAGCGAGGAGAAGGCACCTGAAGATCTGAAGAAGGACGAGGATTCACTGCAGAGGCTGCAGCAAAACATTGCCCAACTCGACAGCGCAGATCTGGATGAAGCACAACGCGACGAACACACTCAACTGCTCGATCGCATCAACAAAGCGCTTGATCTCACAAAGGTATGTTATCGAGTGCACTACACATACTTTTCGAACATTTTCTTTTCTGAATACTCAAGAATGAACACTTTGTTTGGTGGTATCACACGAGGTGCGAGTGTGTATGAGTGACGAACATCGTAGTCTGTGAGAGTGTGCAATATTTTTCAGAGCACTAATCGAACAATTTCTTTTTTCGGTTCGATTTTAAACAAAAACGTCGAGGGTTTTTCGTAGATTGGTAGATGTTCAAGACAGTTTTCAAAGTCATACGATGCACTAAATGAGTTGCTGGACTTGTAGTTATGTGTTGTGAGTTTCGTGATTCCAGAAACGTCGAACCGACTTGGAAGACGAGATCGCTCGTCGAGCAGCTGATGAAGCGTTGAAAGACGCGATCACTCCAGTGTCGACTCGTCTTGTGCAGCTCGTCAATGAAGCCGATCGTCTGCTAGGCGATGCGGAAGGTGTTCCGGCGCAATACAGACCAAGCGCCGAAGAGCTGACGAAAGAGTGCAAGAAAGCTGTGGAGATCCTACGCGACGCTCCAAAGGCTCATCCATCTGTGGAATCTCTCGAAACAGCACTCAGTGCCGCTGAGAACATGATACCAGTTCTGGAGGAACGTGCCAACAATTGGGACGAGTTTGTGCGAGTGAGAGACGAAGCCGACGTTGAACTGGACAAACTAAGACAGCCATTGGATGAAGTGCTGGCGAAGCCTCGAAGACCGATAAGCGAAGCAAAGCACGATTTCGACGTCATCTCTGTGGAAAGGCAAAAGTCGGATATTCTGGCTGGTAAAGTGCGTCGACTTCAGGAACTGTCGGAGATGCTGGATCCTTTGGAGAGCGCCTACGCTGATGTCCGCTTCATCGATGTCGATGCTGAGCAGACGGAAAAGCAGTACGACGATGTGTTGAATGAGCTGTCAAACGAAATCGAGGACGAAAGCCTACTGTGTGATTCTGTCGATCATTTCATCACTGAAATGAATGCGATCTGCGAATCACTTGCAGCTCATCCCGCCAAGGAGACAATCGAGAACATCGAGCAGTTCCAGATTCCTGCACTACAAGCGCAACTTGCGATGCTGCACGACAAGCACGATGAAGCGAATCATGCAAGAAAGCACGTTGATCCGGATTCGTCGCGTCTGTCAAACCTAGACGATCGTATGAATTCATTGGAAGCGCTACTTCGAGATGCGCAGTCTGCAGCAGAGAAAGACGAACAAGAACGTCTTATTGTGGTGCTTGGGAAACAACTGTCAGAATTGGAATCAGTTCCTCTTCGTGAATTGCCCATCAATACTCTGGACGATGTCGAGAATCAAATTCACATTCTGCCCAGTGAAAAAGTCGAGATGCTACAGAAGCAAGTCGACGATCTACGGAAGACGAAGAAGCAGCACGACGACAATGTTCGTGATACGTTGGAACGTTTGGCCGCTGTCGACGACGCTATCGCTACACTGCCCACAACTCGAGACATTCCAGCACTCGAGGCGAATCTTGGACGTCTGCGAGACGCTCGCGATAGTCTGGCCGATTTACCAACGGACGTGTTAACTGACGAGAACATCGCGAAGAAAGTGGAAGACACGAAGAAAGTCATCGACGACTTATCGAAGAGCGATGAAGAAGATCTACAGAAATTGCTCGCTGATCGCGATGCACGCAACAACGCTGTCGAAGCCCTCGAACAGCTCAGACGCGATGTGGAGGACATGGAGAACATGCTACCCATTGCGCTGCCGTCATCATCAGAGCTGTCCGACTTCAAGCAAGCTAAAACACCTAGGCTTCTGACGAAACTCGACGCTATTCGCGATATTCCTGTCGACTTGCTGCCCACGAAGGAAGATCTGTCAAACAGAATCGACATCATCAGCAAGAAACTCGACGACCAAGTGGACGAAATGAAGAATTTCGAGCAGAAGACCGCCGAGCTACAGAATGTGGTTGACGATTGTCGTGGTAAACTGAAACCACGAGACGCGCCAGCTCCTATCGGTGATGTGGCCAAGGACGAGCAAGATTTGTCAGAAATTCTGTACATAATCGAGTCCATTCCACAAGAAGATCTTGCGCCGAGGAACCAACTGGCCCGAGACGTGAACAACATCAGGGAAGAAGTGAAGGTAGTTTTTCATTGCCATAACTACAGAAATTGGTTTTATTTTTCGTTTAGTTAATTAAGTTTCTGGACTCGGTTGCATTTCAGGGCGAACTGGCAACACTGAGGAAGGCGTTGTCGGATGAGGAGAAGGCTCGTGAAAAGGAAGATGAAGTGAAGAATCGCCTTCTGGCTATCGCTGACGGCTTGAACAAGATCGATCCCGATAATGCGGAAACCGCCAAACAACAGGTGGCCACTATTGAAGTGGAACTTCAGAAGCTAGCTGGCGTCGCTGATGCTTGTCGCGACTTTGCCACGAGCCCATCGCCAATTGTAAGCCATGACGATCTCGACAAGTCTCTTCCCGAACAGCTACAGAAACTGCAAAAGGAGTGCGATGAGAAGAAGAGAGATGTGGAGCAGGCGGCTCAGTTGAAGGCTGTTGCACCTGAAATCCTTCTCATCTCGGAGAGTCTGCAACAACAACCGGAGGAGATACCACAAAATCTCAACGAACAGCAATCAGTGCTTGAGGATCTCGAAACGAAAAAGCAGCGCCTTGAGAATCTCATCCAGACTATTCCCGATGGCGACGCAACCGAAGAACTGCGACAGAAGAGCCAATGGGATCTGTCGAGACTGAAAGATCTTCTGAAACGACTTGGTGATTCTGTTGGTGATAAGCTGGCCGCGCTGGCAGCATTCAACGCTGCACGCAAAGATGCAGAAGATCAGCTGCTGATTATCACCAGCCCAGTGAGCGAGGAGAAGGCACCTGAAGATCTGAAGAAGGACGAGGATTCACTGCAGAGGCTGCAGCAAAACATTGCCCAACTCGACAGCGCAGATCTGGATGAAGCACAACGCGACGAACACACTCAACTGCTCGATCGCATCAACAAAGCGCTTGATCTCACAAAGGTATGTTATCGAGTGCACTACACATACTTTTCGAACATTTTCTTTTCTGAATACTCAAGAATGAACACTTTGTTTGGTGGTATCACACGAGGTGCGAGTGTGTATGAGTGACGAACATCGTAGTCTGTGAGAGTGTGCAATATTTTTCAGAGCACTAATCGAACAATTTCTTTTTTCGGTTCGATTTTAAACAAAAACGTCGAGGGTTTTTCGTAGATTGGTAGATGTTCAAGACAGTTTTCAAAGTCATACGATGCACTAAATGAGTTGCTGGACTTGTAGTTATGTGTTGTGAGTTTCGTGATTCCAGAAACGTCGAACCGACTTGGAAGACGAGATCGCTCGTCGAGCAGCTGATGAAGCGTTGAAAGACGCGATCACTCCAGTGTCGACTCGTCTTGTGCAGCTCGTCAATGAAGCCGATCGTCTGCTAGGCGATGCGGAAGGTGTTCCGGCGCAATACAGACCAAGCGCCGAAGAGCTGACGAAAGAGTGCAAGAAAGCTGTGGAGATCCTACGCGACGCTCCAAAGGCTCATCCATCTGTGGAATCTCTCGAAACAGCACTCAGTGCCGCTGAGAACATGATACCAGTTCTGGAGGAACGTGCCAACAATTGGGACGAGTTTGTGCGAGTGAGAGACGAAGCCGACGTTGAACTGGACAAACTAAGACAGCCATTGGATGAAGTGCTGGCGAAGCCTCGAAGACCGATAAGCGAAGCAAAGCACGATTTCGACGTCATCTCTGTGGAAAGGCAAAAGTCGGATATTCTGGCTGGTAAAGTGCGTCGACTTCAGGAACTGTCGGAGATGCTGGATCCTTTGGAGAGCGCCTACGCTGATGTCCGCTTCATCGATGTCGATGCTGAGCAGACGGAAAAGCAGTACGACGATGTGTTGAATGAGCTGTCAAACGAAATCGAGGACGAAAGCCTACTGTGTGATTCTGTCGATCATTTCATCACTGAAATGAATGCGATCTGCGAATCACTTGCAGCTCATCCCGCCAAGGAGACAATCGAGAACATCGAGCAGTTCCAGATTCCTGCACTACAAGCGCAACTTGCGATGCTGCACGACAAGCACGATGAAGCGAATCATGCAAGAAAGCACGTTGATCCGGATTCGTCGCGTCTGTCAAACCTAGACGATCGTATGAATTCATTGGAAGCGCTACTTCGAGATGCGCAGTCTGCAGCAGAGAAAGACGAACAAGAACGTCTTATTGTGGTGCTTGGGAAACAACTGTCAGAATTGGAATCAGTTCCTCTTCGTGAATTGCCCATCAATACTCTGGACGATGTCGAGAATCAAATTCACATTCTGCCCAGTGAAAAAGTCGAGCAGCTACAGAAGCAAGTCGACGATCTACGGAAGACGAAGAAGCAGCACGACGACAATGTTCGTGATACGTTGGAACGTTTGGCCGCTGTCGACGACGCTATCGCTACACTGCCCACAACTCGAGACATTCCAGCACTCGAGGCGAATCTTGGACGTCTGCGAGACGCTCGCGATAGTCTGGCCGATTTACCAACGGACGTGTTAACTGACGAGAACATCGCGAAGAAAGTGGAAGACACGAAGAAAGTCATCGACGACTTATCGAAGAGCGATGAAGAAGATCTACAGAAATTGCTCGCTGATCGCGATGCACGCAACAACGCTGTCGAAGCCCTCGAACAGCTCAGACGCGATGTGGAGGACATGGAGAACATGCTACCCATTGCGCTGCCGTCATCATCAGAGCTGTCCGACTTCAAGCAAGCTAAAACACCTAGGCTTCTGACGAAACTCGACGCTATTCGCGATATTCCTGTCGACTTGCTGCCCACGAAGGAAGATCTGTCAAACAGAATCGACATCATCAGCAAGAAACTCGACGACCAAGTGGACGAAATGAAGAATTTCGAGCAGAAGACCGCCGAGCTACAGAATGTGGTTGACGATTGTCGTGGTAAACTGAAACCACGAGACGCGCCAGCTCCTATCGGTGATGTGGCCAAGGACGAGCAAGATTTGTCAGAAATTCTGTACATAATCGAGTCCATTCCACAAGAAGATCTTGCGCCGAGGAACCAACTGGCCCGAGACGTGAACAACATCAGGGAAGAAGTGAAGGTAGTTTTTCATTGCCATAACTACAGAAATTGGTTTTATTTTTCGTTTAGTTAATTAAGTTTCTGGACTCGGTTGCATTTCAGGGCGAACTGGCAACACTGAGGAAGGCGTTGTCGGATGAGGAGAAGGCTCGTGAAAAGGAAGATGAAGTGAAGAATCGCCTTCTGGCTATCGCTGACGGCTTGAACAAGATCGATCCCGATAATGCGGAAACCGCCAAACAACAGGTGGCCACTATTGAAGTGGAACTTCAGAAGCTAGCTGGCGTCGCTGATGCTTGTCGCGACTTTGCCACGAGCCCATCGCCAATTGTAAGCCATGACGATCTCGACAAGTCTCTTCCCGAACAGCTACAGAAACTGCAAAAGGAGTGCGATGAGAAGAAGAGAGATGTGGAGCAGGCGGCTCAGTTGAAGGCTGTTGCACCTGAAATCCTTCTCATCTCGGAGAGTCTGCAACAACAACCGGAGGAGATACCACAAAATCTCAACGAACAGCAATCAGTGCTTGAGGATCTCGAAACGAAAAAGCAGCGCCTTGAGAATCTCATCCAGACTATTCCCGATGGCGACGCAACCGAAGAACTGCGACAGAAGAGCCAATGGGATCTGTCGAGACTGAAAGATCTTCTGAAACGACTTGGTGATTCTGTTGGTGATAAGCTGGCCGCGCTGGCAGCATTCAACGCTGCACGCAAAGATGCAGAAGATCAGCTGCTGATTATCACCAGCCCAGTGAGCGAGGAGAAGGCACCTGAAGATCTGAAGAAGGACGAGGATTCACTGCAGAGGCTGCAGCAAAACATTGCCCAACTCGACAGCGCAGATCTGGATGAAGCACAACGCGACGAACACACTCAACTGCTCGATCGCATCAACAAAGCGCTTGATCTCACAAAGGTATGTTATCGAGTGCACTACACATACTTTTCGAACATTTTCTTTTCTGAATACTCAAGAATGAACACTTTGTTTGGTGGTATCACACGAGGTGCGAGTGTGTGGGAGTGACGAACATCGTAGTCTGTGAGAGTGTGCAATATTTTTCAGAGCACTAATCGAACAATTTCTTTTTTCGGTTCGATTTTAAACAAAAACGTCGAGGGTTTTTCGTAGATTGGTAGATGTTCAAGACAGTTTTCAAAGTCATACGATGCACTAAATGAGTTGCTGGACTTGTAGTTATGTGTTGTGAGTTTCGTGATTCCAGAAACGTCGAACCGACTTGGAAGACGAGATCGCTCGTCGAGCAGCTGATGAAGCGTTGGAAGACGCGATCACTCCAGTGTCGACTCGTCTTGTGCAGCTCGTCAATGAAGCCGATCGTCTGCTAGGCGATGCGGAAGGTGTTCCGGCGCAATACAGACCAAGCGCCGAAGAGCTGACGAAAGAGTGCAAGAAAGCTGTGGAGATCCTACGCGACGCTCCAAAGGCTCATCCATCTGTGGAATCTCTCGAAACAGCACTCAGTGCCGCTGAGAACATGATACCAGTTCTGGAGGAACGTGCCAACAATTGGGACGAGTTTGTGCGAGTGAGAGACGAAGCCGACGTTGAACTGGACAAACTAAGACAGCCATTGGATGAAGTGCTGGCGAAGCCTCGAAGACCGATAAGCGAAGCAAAGCACGATTTCGACGTCATCTCTGTGGAAAGGCAAAAGTCGGATATTCTGGCTGGTAAAGTGCGTCGACTTCAGGAACTGTCGGAGATGCTGGATCCTTTGGAGAGCGCCTACGCTGATGTCCGCTTCATCGATGTCGATGCTGAGCAGACGGAAAAGCAGTACGACGATGTGTTGAATGAGCTGTCAAACGAAATCGAGGACGAAAGCCTACTATGTGATTCTGTCGATCATTTCATCACTGAAATGAATGCGATCTGCGAATCACTTGCAGCTCATCCCGCCAAGGAGACAATCGAGAACATCGAGCAGTTCCAGATTCCTGCACTACAAGCGCAACTTGCGATGCTGCACGACAAGCACGATGAAGCGAATCATGCAAGAAAGCACGTTGATCCGGATTCGTCGCGTCTGTCAAACCTAGACGATCGTATGAATTCATTGGAAGCGCTACTTCGAGATGCGCAGTCTGCAACAGAGAAAGACGAACAAGAACGTCTTATTGTGGTGCTTGGGAAACAACTGTCAGAATTGGAATCAGTTCCTCTTCGTGAATTGCCCATCAATACTCTGGACGATGTCGAGAATCAAATTCACATTCTGCCCAGTGAAAAAGTCGAGCAGCTACAGAAGCAAGTCGACGATCTACGGAAGACGAAGAAGCAGCACGACGACAATGTTCGTGATACGTTGGAACGTTTGGCCGCTGTCGACGACGCTATCGCTACACTGCCCACAACTCGAGACATTCCAGCACTCGAGGCGAATCTTGGACGTCTGCGAGACGCTCGCGATAGTCTGGCCGATTTACCAACGGACGTGTTAACTGACGAGAACATCGCGAAGAAAGTGGAAGACACGAAGAAAGTCATCGACGACTTATCGAAGAGCGATGAAGAAGATCTACAGAAATTGCTCGCTGATCGCGATGCACGCAACAACGCTGTCGAAGCCCTCGAACAGCTCAGACGCGATGTGGAGGACATGGAGAACATGCTACCCATTGCGCTGCCGTCATCATCAGAGCTGTCCGACTTCAAGCAAGCTAAAACACCTAGGCTTCTGACGAAACTCGACGCTATTCGCGATATTCCTGTCGACTTGCTGCCCACGAAGGAAGATCTGTCAAACAGAATCGACATCATCAGCAAGAAACTCGACGACCAAGTGGACGAAATGAAGAATTTCGAGCAGAAGACCGCCGAGCTACAGAATGTGGTTGACGATTGTCGTGGTAAACTGAAACCACGAGACGCGCCAGCTCCTATCGGTGATGTGGCCAAGGACGAGCAAGATTTGTCAGAAATTCTGTACATAATCGAGTCCATTCCACAAGAAGATCTTGCGCCGAGGAACCAACTGGCCCGAGACGTGAACAACATCAGGGAAGAAGTGAAGGTAGTTTTTCATTGCCATAACTACAGAAATTGGTTTTATTTTTCGTTTAGTTAATTAAGTTTCTGGACTCGGTTGCATTTCAGAGCGAACTGGCAACACTGAGGAAGGCGTTGTCGGATGAGGAGAAGGCTCGTGAAAAGGAAGATGAAGTGAAGAATCGCCTTCTGGCTATCGCTGACGGCTTGAACAAGATCGATCCCGATAATGCGGAAACCGCCAAACAGGTGGCCACTATTGAAGTGGAACTTCAGAAGCTAGCTGGCGTCGCTGATGCTTGTCGCGACTTTGCCACGAGCCCATCGCCAATTGTAAGCCATGACGATCTCGACAAGTCTCTTCCCGAACAGCTACAGAAACTGCAAAAGGAGTGCGATGAGAAGAAGAGAGATGTGGAGCAGGCGGCTCAGTTGAAGGCTGTTGCACCTGAAATCCTTCTCATCTCGGAGAGTCTGCAACAACAACCGGAGGAGATACCACAAAATCTCAACGAACAGCAATCAGTGCTTGAGGATCTCGAAACGAAAAAGCAGCGCCTTGAGAATCTCATCCAGACTATTCCCGATGGCGACGCAACCGAAGAACTGCGACAGAAGAGCCAATGGGATCTGTCGAGACTGAAAGATCTTCTGAAACGACTTGGTGATTCTGTTGGTGATAAGCTGGCCGCGCTGGCAGCATTCAACGCTGCACGCAAAGATGCAGAAGATCAGCTGCTGATTATCACCAGCCCAGTGAGCGAGGAGAAGGCACCTGAAGATCTGAAGAAGGACGAGGATTCACTGCAGAGGCTGCAGCAAAACATTGCCCAACTCGACAGCGCAGATCTGGATGAAGCACAACGCGACGAACACACTCAACTGCTCGATCGCATCAACAAAGCGCTTGATCTCACAAAGGTATGTTATCGAGTGCACTACACATACTTTTCGAACATTTTCTTTTCTGAATACTCAAGAATGAACACTTTGTTTGGTGGTATCACACGAGGTGCGAGTGTGTGGGAGTGACGAACATCGTAGTCTGTGAGAGTGTGCAATATTTTTCAGAGCACTAATCGAACAATTTCTTTTTTCGGTTCGATTTTAAACAAAAACGTCGAGGGTTTTTCGTAGATTGGTAGATGTTCAAGACAGTTTTCAAAGTCATACGATGCACTAAATGAGTTGCTGGACTTGTAGTTATGTGTTGTGAGTTTCGTGATTCCAGAAACGTCGAACCGACTTGGAAGACGAGATCGCTCGTCGAGCAGCTGATGAAGCGTTGGAAGACGCGATCACTCCAGTGTCGACTCGTCTTGTGCAGCTCGTCAATGAAGCCGATCGTCTGCTAGGCGATGCGGAAGGTGTTCCGGCGCAATACAGACCAAGCGCCGAAGAGCTGACGAAAGAGTGCAAGAAAGCTGTGGAGATCCTACGCGACGCTCCAAAGGCTCATCCATCTGTGGAATCTCTCGAAACAGCACTCAGTGCCGCTGAGAACATGATACCAGTTCTGGAGGAACGTGCCAACAATTGGGACGAGTTTGTGCGAGTGAGAGACGAAGCCGACGTTGAACTGGACAAACTAAGACAGCCATTGGATGAAGTGCTGGCGAAGCCTCGAAGACCGATAAGCGAAGCAAAGCACGATTTCGACGTCATCTCTGTGGAAAGGCAAAAGTCGGATATTCTGGCTGGTAAAGTGCGTCGACTTCAGGAACTGTCGGAGATGCTGGATCCTTTGGAGAGCGCCTACGCTGATGTCCGCTTCATCGATGTCGATGCTGAGCAGACGGAAAAGCAGTACGACGATGTGTTGAATGAGCTGTCAAACGAAATCGAGGACGAAAGCCTACTATGTGATTCTGTCGATCATTTCATCACTGAAATGAATGCGATCTGCGAATCACTTGCAGCTCATCCCGCCAAGGAGACAATCGAGAACATCGAGCAGTTCCAGATTCCTGCACTACAAGCGCAACTTGCGATGCTGCACGACAAGCACGATGAAGCGAATCATGCAAGAAAGCACGTTGATCCGGATTCGTCGCGTCTGTCAAACCTAGACGATCGTATGAATTCATTGGAAGCGCTACTTCGAGATGCGCAGTCTGCAACAGAGAAAGACGAACAAGAACGTCTTATTGTGGTGCTTGGGAAACAACTGTCAGAATTGGAATCAGTTCCTCTTCGTGAATTGCCCATCAATACTCTGGACGATGTCGAGAATCAAATTCACATTCTGCCCAGTGAAAAAGTCGAGCAGCTACAGAAGCAAGTCGACGATCTACGGAAGACGAAGAAGCAGCACGACGACAATGTTCGTGATACGTTGGAACGTTTGGCCGCTGTCGACGACGCTATCGCTACACTGCCCACAACTCGAGACATTCCAGCACTCGAGGCGAATCTTGGACGTCTGCGAGACGCTCGCGATAGTCTGGCCGATTTACCAACGGACGTGTTAACTGACGAGAACATCGCGAAGAAAGTGGAAGACACGAAGAAAGTCATCGACGACTTATCGAAGAGCGATGAAGAAGATCTACAGAAATTGCTCGCTGATCGCGATGCACGCAACAACGCTGTCGAAGCCCTCGAACAGCTCAGACGCGATGTGGAGGACATGGAGAACATGCTACCCATTGCGCTGCCGTCATCATCAGAGCTGTCCGACTTCAAGCAAGCTAAAACACCTAGGCTTCTGACGAAACTCGACGCTATTCGCGATATTCCTGTCGACTTGCTGCCCACGAAGGAAGATCTGTCAAACAGAATCGACATCATCAGCAAGAAACTCGACGACCAAGTGGACGAAATGAAGAATTTCGAGCAGAAGACCGCCGAGCTACAGAATGTGGTTGACGATTGTCGTGGTAAACTGAAACCACGAGACGCGCCAGCTCCTATCGGTGATGTGGCCAAGGACGAGCAAGATTTGTCAGAAATTCTGTACATAATCGAGTCCATTCCACAAGAAGATCTTGCGCCGAGGAACCAACTGGCCCGAGACGTGAACAACATCAGGGAAGAAGTGAAGGTAGTTTTTCATTGCCATAACTACAGAAATTGGTTTTATTTTTCGTTTAGTTAATTAAGTTTCTGGACTCGGTTGCATTTCAGAGCGAACTGGCAACACTGAGGAAGGCGTTGTCGGATGAGGAGAAGGCTCGTGAAAAGGAAGATGAAGTGAAGAATCGCCTTCTGGCTATCGCTGACGGCTTGAACAAGATCGATCCCGATAATGCGGAAACCGCCAAACAGGTGGCCACTATTGAAGTGGAACTTCAGAAGCTAGCTGGCGTCGCTGATGCTTGTCGCGACTTTGCCACGAGCCCATCGCCAATTGTAAGCCATGACGATCTCGACAAGTCTCTTCCCGAACAGCTACAGAAACTGCAAAAGGAGTGCGATGAGAAGAAGAGAGATGTGGAGCAGGCGGCTCAGTTGAAGGCTGTTGCACCTGAAATCCTTCTCATCTCGGAGAGTCTGCAACAACAACCGGAGGAGATACCACAAAATCTCAACGAACAGCAATCAGTGCTTGAGGATCTCGAAACGAAAAAGCAGCGCCTTGAGAATCTCATCCAGACTATTCCCGATGGCGACGCAACCGAAGAACTGCGACAGAAGAGCCAATGGGATCTGTCGAGACTGAAAGATCTTCTGAAACGACTTGGTGATTCTGTTGGTGATAAGCTGGCCGCGCTGGCAGCATTCAACGCTGCACGCAAAGATGCAGAAGATCAGCTGCTGATTATCACCAGCCCAGTGAGCGAGGAGAAGGCACCTGAAGATCTGAAGAAGGACGAGGATTCACTGCAGAGGCTGCAGCAAAACATTGCCCAACTCGACAGCGCAGATCTGGATGAAGCACAACGCGACGAACACACTCAACTGCTCGATCGCATCAACAAAGCGCTTGATCTCACAAAGGTATGTTATCGAGTGCACTACACATACTTTTCGAACATTTTCTTTTCTGAATACTCAAGAATGAACACTTTGTTTGGTGGTATCACACGAGGTGCGAGTGTGTGGGAGTGACGAACATCGTAGTCTGTGAGAGTGTGCAATATTTTTCAGAGCACTAATCGAACAATTTCTTTTTTCGGTTCGATTTTAAACAAAAACGTCGAGGGTTTTTCGTAGATTGGTAGATGTTCAAGACAGTTTTCAAAGTCATACGATGCACTAAATGAGTTGCTGGACTTGTAGTTATGTGTTGTGAGTTTCGTGATTCCAGAAACGTCGAACCGACTTGGAAGACGAGATCGCTCGTCGAGCAGCTGATGAAGCGTTGGAAGACGCGATCACTCCAGTGTCGACTCGTCTTGTGCAGCTCGTCAATGAAGCCGATCGTCTGCTAGGCGATGCGGAAGGTGTTCCGGCGCAATACAGACCAAGCGCCGAAGAGCTGACGAAAGAGTGCAAGAAAGCTGTGGAGATCCTACGCGACGCTCCAAAGGCTCATCCATCTGTGGAATCTCTCGAAACAGCACTCAGTGCCGCTGAGAACATGATACCAGTTCTGGAGGAACGTGCCAACAATTGGGACGAGTTTGTGCGAGTGAGAGACGAAGCCGACGTTGAACTGGACAAACTAAGACAGCCATTGGATGAAGTGCTGGCGAAGCCTCGAAGACCGATTAGCGAAGCAAAGCACGATTTCGACGTCATCTCTGTGGAAAGGCAAAAGTCGGATATTCTGGCTGGTAAAGTGCGTCGACTTCAGGAACTGTCGGAGATGCTGGATCCTTTGGAGAGCGCCTACGCTGATGTCCGCTTCATCGATGTCGATGCTGAGCAGACGGAAAAGCAGTACGACGATGTGTTGAATGAGCTGTCAAACGAAATCGAGGACGAAAGCCTACTGTGTGATTCTGTCGATCATTTCATCACTGAAATGAATGCGATCTGCGAATCACTTGCAGCTCATCCCGCCAAGGAGACAATCGAGAACATCGAGCAGTTCCAGATTCCTGCACTACAAGCGCAACTTGCGATGCTGCACGACAAGCACGATGAAGCGAATCATGCAAGAAAGCACGTTGATCCGGATTCGTCGCGTCTGTCAAACCTAGACGATCGTATGAATTCATTGGAAGCGCTACTTCGAGATGCGCAGTCTGCAACAGAGAAAGACGAACAAGAACGTCTTATTGTGGTGTTTGGGAAACAACTGTCAGAATTGGAATCAGTTCCTCTTCGTGAATTGCCCATCAATACTCTGGACGATGTCGAGAATCAAATTCACATTCTGCCCAGTGAAAAAGTCGAGCAGCTACGGAAGCAAGTCGACGATCTACGGAAGACGAAGAAGCAGCACGACGACAATGTTCGTGATACGTTGGAACGTTTGGCCGCTGTCGACGACGCTATCGCTACACTGCCCACAACTCGAGACATTCCAACACTCGAGGCGAATCTTGGACGTCTGCGAGACGCTCGCGATAGTCTGGCCGATTTACCAACGAACGTGTTAACTGACGAGAACATCGCGAAGAAAGTGGAAGACACGAAGAAAGTCATCGACGACTTATCGAAGAGCGATGAAGAAGATCTACAGAAATTGCTCGCTGATCGCGATGCACGCAACAACGCTGTCGAAGCCCTCGAACAGCTCAGACGCGATGTGGAGGACATGGAGAACATGCTACCCATTGCGCTGCCGTCATCATCAGAGCTGTCCGACTTCAAGCAAGCTAAAACACCTAGGCTTCTGACGAAACTCGACGCTATTCGCGATATTCCTGTCGACTTGCTGCCCACGAAGGAAGATCTGTCAAACAGAATCGACATCATCAGCAAGAAACTCGACGACCAAGTGGACGAAATGAAGAATTTCGAGCAGAAGACCGCCGAGCTACAGAATGTGGTTGACGATTGTCGTGGTAAACTGAAACCACGAGACGCGCCAGCTCCTATCGGTGATGTGGCCAAGGACGAGCAAGATTTGTCAGAAATTCTGTACATAATCGAGTCCATTCCACAAGAAGATCTTGCGCCGAGGAACCAACTGGCCCGAGACGTGAACAACATCAGGGAAGAAGTGAAGGTAGTTTTTCATTGCCATAACTACAGAAATTGGTTTTATTTTTCGTTTAGTTAATTAAGTTTCTGGACTCGGTTGCATTTCAGGGCGAACTGGCAACACTGAGGAAGGCGTTGTCGGATGAGGAGAAGGCTCGTGAAAAGGAAGATGAAGTGAAGAATCGCCTTCTGGCTATCGCTGACGGCTTGAACAAGATCGATCCCGATAATGCGGAAACCGCCAAACAACAGGTGGCCACTATTGAAGTGGAACTTCAGAAGCTAGCTGGCGTCGCTGATGCTTGTCGCGACTTTGCCACGAGCCCATCGCCAATTGTAAGCCATGACGATCTCGACAAGTCTCTTCCCGAACAGCTACAGAAACTGCAAAAGGAGTGCGATGAGAAGAAGAGAGATGTGGAGCAGGCGGCTCAGTTGAAGGCTGTTGCACCTGAAATCCTTCTCATCTCGGAGAGTCTGCAACAACAACCGGAGGAGATACCACAAAATCTCAACGAACAGCAATCAGTGCTTGAGGATCTCGAAACGAAAAAGCAGCGCCTTGAGAATCTCATCCAGACTATTCCCGATGGCGACGCAACCGAAGAACTGCGACAGAAGAGCCAATGGGATCTGTCGAGACTGAAAGATCTTCTGAAACGACTTGGTGATTCTGTTGGTGATAAGCTGGCCGCGCTGGCAGCATTCAACGCTGCACGCAAAGATGCAGAAGATCAGCTGCTGATTATCACCAGCCCAGTGAGCCAGGAGAAGGCACCTGAAGATCTGAAGAAGGACGAGGATTCACTGCAGAGGCTGCAGCAAAACATTGCCCAACTCGACAGCGCAGATCTGGATGAAGCACAACGCGACGAACACACTCAACTGCTCGATCGCATCAACAAAGCGCTTGATCTCACAAAGGTATGTTATCGAGTGCACTACACATACTTTTCGAACATTTTCTTTTCTGAATACTCAAGAATGAACACTTTGTTTGGTGGTATCACACGAGGTGCGAGTGTGTGGGAGTGACGAACATCGTAGTCTGTGAGAGTGTGCAATATTTTTCAGAGCACTAATCGAACAATTTCTTTTTTCGGTTCGATTTTAAACAAAAACGTCGAGGGTTTTTCGTAGATTGGTAGATGTTCAAGACAGTTTTCAAAGTCATACGATGCACTAAATGAGTTGCTGGACTTGTAGTTATGTGTTGTGAGTTTCGTGATTCCAGAAACGTCGAACCGACTTGGAAGACGAGATCGCTCGTCGAGCAGCTGATGAAGCGTTGGAAGACGCGATCACTCCAGTGTCGACTCGTCTTGTGCAGCTCGTCAATGAAGCCGATCGTCTGCTAGGCGATGCGGAAGGTGTTCCGGCGCAATACAGACCAAGCGCCGAAGAGCTGACGAAAGAGTGCAAGAAAGCTGTGGAGATCCTACGCGACGCTCCAAAGGCTCATCCATCTGTGGAATCTCTCGAAACAGCACTCAGTGCCGCTGAGAACATGATACCAGTTCTGGAGGAACGTGCCAACAATTGGGACGAGTTTGTGCGAGTGAGAGACGAAGCCGACGTTGAACTGGACAAACTAAGACAGCCATTGGATGAAGTGCTGGCGAAGCCTCGAAGACCGATTAGCGAAGCAAAGCACGATTTCGACGTCATCTCTGTGGAAAGGCAAAAGTCGGATATTCTGGCTGGTAAAGTGCGTCGACTTCAGGAACTGTCGGAGATGCTGGATCCTTTGGAGAGCGCCTACGCTGATGTCCGCTTCATCGATGTCGATGCTGAGCAGACGGAAAAGCAGTACGACGATGTGTTGAATGAGCTGTCAAACGAAATCGAGGACGAAAGCCTACTGTGTGATTCTGTCGATCATTTCATCACTGAAATGAATGCGATCTGCGAATCACTTGCAGCTCATCCCGCCAAGGAGACAATCGAGAACATCGAGCAGTTCCAGATTCCTGCACTACAAGCGCAACTTGCGATGCTGCACGACAAGCACGATGAAGCGAATCATGCAAGAAAGCACGTTGATCCGGATTCGTCGCGTCTGTCAAACCTAGACGATCGTATGAATTCATTGGAAGCGCTACTTCGAGATGCGCAGTCTGCAGCAGAGAAAGACGAACAAGAACGTCTTATTGTGGTGCTTGGGAAACAACTGTCAGAATTGGAATCAGTTCCTCTTCGTGAATTGCCCATCAATACTCTGGACGATGTCGAGAATCAAATTCACATTCTGCCCAGTGAAAAAGTCGAGCAGCTACAGAAGCAAGTCGACGATCTACGGAAGACGAAGAAGCAGCACGACGACAATGTTCGTGATACGTTGGAACGTTTGGCCGCTGTCGACGACGCTATCGCTACACTGCCCACAACTCGAGACATTCCAACACTCGAGGCGAATCTTGGACGTCTGCGAGACGCTCGCGATAGTCTGGCCGATTTACCAACGGACGTGTTAACTGACGAGAACATCGCGAAGAAAGTGGAAGACACGAAGAAAATCATCGACGACTTATCGAAGAGCGATGAAGAAGATCTACAGAAATTGCTCGCTGATCGCGATGCACGCAACAACGCTGTCGAAGCCCTCGAACAGCTCAGACGCGATGTGGAGGACATGGAGAACATGCTACCCATTGCGCTGCCGTCATCATCAGAGCTGTCCGACTTCAAGCAAGCTAAAACACCTAGGCTTCTGACGAAACTCGACGCTATTCGCGATATTCCTGTCGACTTGCTGCCCACGAAGGAAGATCTGTCAAACAGAATCGACATCATCAGCAAGAAACTCGACGACCAAGTGGACGAAATGAAGAATTTCGAGCAGAAGACCGCCGAGCTACAGAATGTGGTTGACGATTGTCGTGGTAAACTGAAACCACGAGACGCGCCAGCTCCTATCGGTGATGTGGCCAAGGACGAGCAAGATTTGTCAGAAATTCTGTACATAATCGAGTCCATTCCACAAGAAGATCTTGCGCCGAGGAACCAACTGGCCCGAGACGTGAACAACATCAGGGAAGAAGTGAAGGTAGTTTTTCATTGCCATAACTACAGAAATTGGTTTTATTTTTCGTTTAGTTAATTAAGTTTCTGGACTCGGTTGCATTTCAGGGCGAACTGGCAACACTGAGGAAGGCGTTGTCGGATGAGGAGAAGGCTCGTGAAAAGGAAGATGAAGTGAAGAATCGCCTTCTGGCTATCGCTGACGGCTTGAACAAGATCGATCCCGATAATGCGGAAACCGCCAAACAGGTGGCCACTATTGAAGTGGAACTTCAGAAGCTAGCTGGCGTCGCTGATGCTTGTCGCGACTTTGCCACGAGCCCATCGCCAATTGTAAGCCATGACGATCTCGACAAGTCTCTTCCCGAACAGCTACAGAAACTGCAAAAGGAGTGCGATGAGAAGAAGAGAGATGTGGAGCAGGCGGCTCAGTTGAAGGCTGTTGCACCTGAAATCCTTCTCATCTCGGAGAGTCTGCAACAACAACCGGAGGAGATACCACAAAATCTCAACGAACAGCAATCAGTGCTTGAGGATCTCGAAACGAAAAAGCAGCGCCTTGAGAATCTCATCCAGACTATTCCCGATGGCGACGCAACCGAAGAACTGCGACAGAAGAGCCAATGGGATCTGTCGAGACTGAAAGATCTTCTGAAACGACTTGGTGATTCTGTTGGTGATAAGCTGGCCGCGCTGGCAGCATTCAACGCTGCACGCAAAGATGCAGAAGATCAGCTGCTGATTATCACCAGCCCAGTGAGCGAGGAGAAGGCACCTGAAGATCTGAAGAAGGACGAGGATTCACTGCAGAGGCTGCAGCAAAACATTGCCCAACTCGACAGCGCAGATCTGGATGAAGCACAACGCGACGAACACACTCAACTGCTCGATCGCATCAACAAAGCGCTTGATCTCACAAAGGTATGTTATCGAGTGCACTACACATACTTTTCGAACATTTTCTTTTCTGAATACTCAAGAATGAACACTTTGTTTGGTGGTATCACACGAGGTGCGAGTGTGTGGGAGTGACGAACATCGTAGTCTGTGAGAGTGTGCAATATTTTTCAGAGCACTAATCGAACAATTTCTTTTTTCGGTTCGATTTTAAACAAAAACGTCGAGGGTTTTTCGTAGATTGGTAGATGTTCAAGACAGTTTTCAAAGTCATACGATGCACTAAATGAGTTGCTGGACTTGTAGTTATGTGTTGTGAGTTTCGTGATTCCAGAAACGTCGAACCGACTTGGAAGACGAGATCGCTCGTCGAGCAGCTGATGAAGCGTTGGAAGACGCGATCACTCCAGTGTCGACTCGCCTTGTGCAGCTCGTCAACGAAACCGATCGTCTGCTAGGCGATGCGGAAGGTGTGCCAACACAATACAGGCCAAGTGCTGCGGAGCTGATGAACGAGTGCAAGAAAGCTATAGAGATCGTAAGCGACGCTCCAGAAGCACATCCATCTGTGGATTCTCTCAAAAAGGCGATCGCTTCGGCTCAAGCGATGATTCCACGGCTTGAAGAGCGAGCGAAAAATTGGGATCTGTTTGTTGGCGAAGGAGAAGATGCTACGAGAAAGATGGAGTCAATCAATCTTTACCTTTCTCGCATTGTACCTCGCGCCGTTCTACTCTCGCCATCTGAAGGAGAAGATCTCTTACGTAATCTCAAGGTAGGACTTCTTGTGTTTGTTGTTTTTCATGCCTAAATTGAGGTTGCTTCTTTTTCAGAACATGTACGGTGACATTGAGCGTCTTCGTGCATCGGATAAATATCTGTCTGAACTTGCTATCCTTCTCTGGCCACTTCTCGTGGTACAGCAGGAGATTCGATTCTTTACTGTGGATCAGGAGAACACGGAAAAACACTATGAGGTGGATATTTGTGACTGTTGTTGTGAACATCTACTGCTGCACTTTTCCCTGGTGTTATTCATCTAGCAGCTTCTTTTTGTAGGAGACGACCGAGACGTTGGCTGCTGAGCTTGCCGCCGAAGCACAGCTGAACCGTACTCTCGAAATCCTCACAGCCGAACTTAACCAGTGCGCTGAGGAGCTATTGTCGAATGACGGACGAAAGGATCGTTTGGTTAGTCGGCGCCGTTCTGAAATTATATGTTTTGCTTCGTCATCTCAGGCGTAGGTTAAATTTTGGGGAAGAGTAGTGTAGATTGGGGTCTACTATAAGCGTCGAGATGTTCGTAGGCTATGTTGGACTGGTAGTTTTGCTTAGTCGTCACTTGAACATGTCTATCACCATTTATAGGACATACTTCCCTCCTTGGGAAAGTTTTGGAACGGGTTCACTGCTCTATATCATTATCACTACCGTATAACTTGAAGGAAGACCTCTGGTGCTTTCGAAGTATTTCTCAGTTTTCTGGTATTAGGTCCCATATAGGGGTCGCTTAGGCCTTGTTTAGGTCCCGTTTATACTTCCGACGCCGAGCGACGCGACGGCATGTAATGTGGCCAAATTGATCGATCGCGTTGCTCAATCAATATGGCCACTATACGGTGCGTCGAGTCTCTCGGCGTCGAAGTATAAACGGGACCTTAGTGTGGACGCGCGACGTGATCCCATGTGTGGTGGCGGAATTGATCAATTGCGTCGCTCGATCAATTTGGCCACTACGTATGCATCGCGTCGCGCGTTGCGTGCACACTGAACAAGGCCTTAGGCCTTTGTCATACCATCGCTCACCCCGAGCGACGCCTAACGATATGCACCTATATCGATTCCATCGCGCCGCCCGATCGATATGGGAGCACATCATTAGGCGTCGCTCGGGGGGAGCGATGGTATGACAAAGGCCATAGCCCTAGTTTATTATTGCGCCGCCACGTGGCGTGACACCACGATAGCCATAGATATCGATTTTTCGCACCGCCCGGTCGATATCTATCCCGATCATCGAGCAGCGCCGCGCAAGTATAAACTAGGGCTTGGTGTGCGCGCGACGTGCGGCGCGATGCCACGTGTGGTGGCCGAATTGATCAATCGCGTCGCTCGATCAATATGGCCCGATGGTCACTTCACATGCATCGCGTCGGGCGTTGCGCGCACACTATTTGACCCTTCGCGTCGCTCGATCAATATGACCACAATACGTAGTCGTCGTGTCGCTTGACAGTCGAATTATAAACTAGGCCTTAAGCACTAAAGAGGTCGTCGTGTGAAACTGAAAATCGTAGCAAACTTATTGTCAGAAAATGGAGATGGAGATGTTAGGAATGTCCAGGTAGTAATGGGTGAGAGGATAAATAAAAGACGGCGTTAATCAATTCCTTTCTGGAATGCGTCACGCATCTACTTTTACGTGATATCGTGGAGGCAATTTAAGTGCGTATTTTACATGTTCCAGAGTCACGAATCGCTCCTGCAGGACATCATAGCGCATCTGGAGAACCAGAAAGTGGTCGTGGAGCGCAGCGCACAATGTCGTCAGTTCATCGAGAGCAGCACGTCGTCGAGTCTCGATTTGCTGACCGAACGCGCTCAGGAGCTGCTCGAAACGCTGCGACACGCGCCACAGACCAGCGACGGCCAACATGAGCGGGCCGCCATGGAGGAGTACGACGTCGACGCCGCCGCCGAAGTGCTGGCCGCCCTGTATCCGGAAACGCATCCGTACAGCGTGCTGGCCGAGCACGGTTTCGAAGGCATCGCCGCGTCCGACACGGACTCGAAGAGCGAACTGGAGTCGATCGACGGATCGTCGTCCGGTATGCTCTCACCGCTACCAGAAACCAGCACCGGGCTCGTGCCCACAACGCACTTCCATCGACAACGGTCACGATGGAGACGGGTTCTTCGCACAGCACTACCTCTCCAGGTGAGATCTTCGGCTTCAGCTTCAGCTTCTTCGAAAGTGACGCCCGTCTGAATCCGTTCTTTTTCAGGCAATGCTAGTTCTTTTGCTTGGAGCAGCATGTTTGGTTCCACACTGTGATGACGAGTATTGCTGTCAACTACTGAATAATTTCGCCAGAAGCTTTGATCCATCTCTTGAATTCATTAATGGACCACCGCCTTTCTAATAGCTGACGTGTAGATAAGATTTGATCGCCCACGGCGATTCGTTACGTGCTTCAGAATGAATATCTCAACTAGTTCTGTGGCGCACAGTGCAGTTTCACCACAACACATCGAGTCGTCTTGACCAGCAGGAATTGGTTGAAATGTCGCTATAGGCCGGTTCATAGTCCGCGACGGCAACGACAGAGTTGTCCTTATAGAGCATAGGAATCGATTGATACCAAACGATCGCGAGAGGTTTCCGTTTGCGAGATGCGCCACGCATTCTTCTTCCACGAAATGTAGCGCAAACAATTTGAACGCTTTTCCCTCTACACAGTTACCTGAGATTGCCAGCCGACGGAAGCGACTGTGTTCTGCTTCTCTCATACAAGTGGTACAGATTCAGTCACAGCAGTGTGTGATCCAAGAGATTGAGGTTAATTAGCAACATTTTTGTAGAAAACGTATATAGGGTTTTAAACAGAACTTCATGAAAGCGCTATGACTCTCTACGTGCTGCACCACTGCTACACGAGAGTACTAGTAATCAGATTTCCATTTAGGAACTTCTCCACAAATTGGAGAAAGTTATGCACAGCTCATCTTGTCGCTCAGAATTGTTCTAAACTTTGCTTCCACCAACGAAGAAGGAGTAACTGGTAGTAAGAATGATTCCCAGTGACTCATACAAGACCTTTGTAAAGAACTCATGGTGCTTAGCCGTGGCGAATTCAATGTAGTGATGTAGAGAATATTCGGAAGTCAGCCTATTTCATGAACCGGAGTATATAATATGCCTAGTTCTGATGACTATCAAATAAATGCAGCTAATTCTCTAGATCTCAACGTAATGGATTGCTGTGTATGGGCCAATTTACGACGGGGCGGCGTTCTCTACACATTCCCTGGAGGGGTGGGGCGAAGGGCGATCCGAGCCGCCCATCGCGGACGAGTTTGCTGAGAGCACAGGAGTATGGCCTCCAGTTCAGCGTTGCTTATGCACAATGAGTATTGGCTCAATAAGTGATTCCGAGAGGGTATCAGAGACACACACAGAACACCGGGAGGGTTACTTGGTGCCCCTCTTCAAATGGTCACAAAAAAGGCTGCGTTTCTCAGAAACGTTCACAGCGACAACGAGTAAATCCAACGCCTCTTGGTGTCCAGCATTATTAAAACGAAAATAGTAGGGTTGCCGTAGCCATGCAGTACCAGCATACTAAATTTCTTTAACCCCTTTAAAAATCTCGTATTCCAGCTACACAACAATCGAGAATCCCTTCATTTCTGCAAAAAAGCTTGTAAAGGGCAGAGGGCACTATAAGAATGCAAAAGGGAAACAATTTAGAGAACTTTGGTCTATACAACCAGATGATCGGTTTGATCTGATCTGAATTCTTCTGCCGAACTGTGTTGCCCTGTTCTTCCAATCTTCAGATGTCGATGAGAAGACACATGCCTTGTACAAAATATTTTTCATGACCAGGATATGTTGAGCACCTCATTGGACACCATTCCTCTGATCTGCCTCTTTACAAAAAAGATCCCCTCAGGAAATCTCACAGCGCAGTGGTCAGAAGTGACTTAATATTATTGAAGCCTCCAGTTGGTTTTCAAGCGTGTGAGCAGCTCAACCTTATTATCATACTTTGTTATTTGTTCCTTGTCCCTTTTTGTGTTCTCCAGCTATTTTTCTCAAAATTGTCCTTTGTCCTAATACATGTGTTTAAGCATGGAGTGGCTGGTAGAGAATCTATATGTTGTTACAGGATGTTTTGCTGCAATCAAATCTTATCACCATGAAACCGTTTAAGCTGAAGGTCTTCGTAGAAATGAAATGTTTTCATTTTTGCTTAAGCCTAGAGCGGCTGTTTAGAAGATAGAAGCTGTTAGGAGGATGTTCAGTTGCGATCAAAACTCGAACCCGCACCTTCTGCTTTCCGAGCAGCGATGCTCGCCTTACATCACCGTTTCAGATGTTTGAGCGCAAGTAAGATCCGCGATATTCTCGAAGCCTGTTCGGATATCACCGGCGGGTGCTGAAAGGCCTAGAGGATATCGCGGATATTACGGTTAAACGGCGCCGTTGGTGAAAGGCGTAGCATCGTCGTCCGGCCTGCAGGTGGTGGGGATTCAAGTCTCGCTCGGCGCCAAAGTTTTGATCGCAACAAAACGCTCTGTGCCATCCCAATAGAACGGATGGGTGCTGACAGGCCTCGAGGATGTTGCGGATGTGGCGGTCAAACGGCGTTGTTGGTGCAAGGAGTAGTATCGCTGTACAGAAAATAGAAGGCGCGGGTTCGAATCCTGCCTGGCGCAAGAATTTTGGTTGCAACAAAACACCCTGTGTAATACCGATATCACGGGTGGATGCTGACAGGCCTCGAGGATATCGCGGATGTGGCGGTCAAACGGTTTATTGGTGTAAGGCGCAGCATCGCTGTCCAGAAAGCGGAAGGTACGGGTTCAAGTCCCTCCTGGCGCAAGCATTTTGGTCGCAACAAGACACCCTGTAACAATATACATATACCCTTTGCTCGTTGTCCCTCTTTAACATTTCATTCGATCAACCATGTTCTCGTGGATATTGTGGATTTCGGGAAGATTATCGAATCTGTAACTCGTCCAAAGGGGCGGCGACATAGGGTGGGCCGTGGACTTGCAGAAATCCTGGGGCGTGGTTCCCCAAGAAGTTCTGCGACGCGCCGTGGACAACTACTCCAACGATCTGAATGGTGCTGTAAAGGCAAAACGAGTTCATATTGAATGACATTTTGATAGCCTGTTCATTAAGGCATGAGTGCGGCCCAAAGTGTGTTTGCATACATCTTTCTTGGCCGGAATTATGCGGCGAAGTTTGTATTGTAGGATTTATGGGCCATCCTGTAAAGTAACGTTGTGGTTCACCACACCTCTTGCTACCCTTGTGAACCTTTGTGTGTGAATACGGCCAGGTCCGGGATGCCACCCGTTCATCCTTCACCCTCGTGAGAGACTGGAAACTCAAATACGAACCATTCAATCCACAACGTTGTTTTGTTGCGATCAAAACTCTAGCACCACGTGGGACTCGAACCCGCACCTCCTGCTACCAGGGGGAATGCTCTACGCCATTACACCACGGGTGCTGTGGTTGATCGAACGTAACAACATACACACCTCGTGGGACCCATCAGCACTCACCCGTATGTCACGATGAGCCGGTCCCTGATATCTGCATCCGGCTCAAGGCGTTCGATCGAACAGCGCCGATGGTGTAACGGCGTAAAGCATTGACGCCCGGTCCGGTGGGAGGTGCGGGTTGAAGTCCGTCTGGCGCTAGACTTCTGATCGCAACAAAGCGTTGTATTACGAGTTTACATCCTTGATACCAGCCACTTGAGGCTTAAAGAAAAGGAATTGAATCAATCACTCCACCGTTTTTTCTTCATTTCACTGTGGTGGCAGATACGAAGAAAAACATTAGAGAAGGCATGAACGACGGAAGCTGTGCGCATATGATGGTTAAGAAATGAGTTACCCGCAGCTCGCCTTCTCGTTCTGCATACAGCTGGTGGCCTGATCTTGAGATGAAGACCTTCTTGGCGTTGAGACAAAGGATCTCGTTGGTGATAGCAATACACTCTTCCTCTCTGTTGATTTTCGGGTTTTTGACTGTTATTGAAAAGCCTTTAGCCTTTTGTGCACAGAAGTCTTAGGTTCACATATTAGTATCGGTACTGCATATAAATGAACTCACAGTTTCTTGATATTGTGGTTCACCGCGTATCTCTAGACACCCTAAGCCATCAAATTCCCTAGATATGAACTTAATGGATTACTCTGTATGGGCCGTTTTAGAGAGAAAACCTGCTCTACACGATACAGTAACATGGGAATTCTGAAGTTCTCCTTGGAGAAAAAGCCGGGGATGAGGTTCTCCAAGATCTTCTGGCGACGCTCCAAGTCCGACAATATCCTGATGGAGATCTAAAGCTCTTTGCCACTAAGAACTTGGGCACCGAACGGGTGTAGCAACGTCTGACCTCCTCAGTCTACCAAGGCACCGTGATGTTCCTCTACAGTTAAACAGAGAGGCCGCTCAGTTTGTCCTATGTACTCGGAACCACAAATCCCAAGTGAAATTAGGTACATTGCGCCATAGGCCATGAACACTCGCTCGTTTCCACACGAGCAAACTAACAAGGAAAGGTACGCCCATGATGAGCTTTTGCGATGCTATTTTGACAGGATGTAGGGCCGTGTGAGCGGAGTCCAGAATTACAGCTAGCTCTTTTTAAGATCGGAAAAAGAAGTGTGAAAATGAGTGCGCAACACTCATCAACCTCTATGATACCACACGACATGTGTCTCGGTGGCGCAGTCGGTAGGAGTACCGCCTCATAGAAGCCCACCGGCGGGCTTTTCAGTTCGAGTTCGTGTACTGCCAATAGTTTTGCTCATATTATTTTGTTGTTATTAGCCTTTCTCATGATCACGGGAGTCAATTTTAGACCATCAATGCTTACAGGAAACCAAGGCTGTCTAATTGTGCCTTCTTGCTAGTTCCGGCTCATCCCGATATATGGGTGATCGCTGATGGGTCTCACAACGTGTGGGTGTTCGATCGAACAGCGCCGGTGGTGTAATGGCGTAGGGCATTCCCGCCCGGTTAGAGGGAAGTGCGAGTTCGAGTCCCGCTTGGCGCAAGAAGTTTTGATCGCAACAAAACGTCGTTATAACAAATCTGTCTTCTCCCGAATGGGCTCCGTACCGGTCCTGATTCTACAGTACCACCATTGCCCTGTGCTATTTGACGACCTAATAGTAAGTACGGCGAGTCAGATCTGTTTTGACTAGTGGAACAGACCACTGCAGCGGTTCTGAACATGTTTCTAGTCAGCGCTTACAGTTTTCATAGGATTTACCCGTTGACGAGTATGTGTTCACTATAATACTAGGGTATTCAAAAGTGAACGAAAAATAGAATATGTTTTGATATTTTAACTCAAGCTCTAACATAGGGATTGCACCATTTGTAGGTCATACAAGCTTTATTCAGCTACAATATGCTTTCGAAACCGTTCGCACTTGTGCGAAAGTCTTGCAATCTGGAGTTGTTGATGTGAAGGCTTCGTCACGCTTGAGGATGTTCTTCAAGGTAATGGAGAACAGAGGCCTTTGTAGTGTCCGGATGCAATACATGTGTAACCGATGCCACATTTGCTACATGTCGGCCCGACCAGATAAATAGGCTCGCCAATGATGTTGCCTCTGAAACAAATTTATTATTAGTAATATTAATCTTTGGGTGCGTGATAGTGCAGCTGGAATAGGCGCAAGCTTCTTCGTGCACACAGCTTCAAGCTTCTTTGCTCGGACTTCCAGCCCAGGCCGATCAAGGATTCTGTGGAAACCAGTTATTTTCAAGCCTGGGAGTAAAATTGAAAAGGTCGCACAGATCGGAAGTCGAACCCTCGACTATTCTATCTATCCTCGGGCCGAATTCATCAACGATTAAGCACGGGTTAGTGCGGGGTAGAAGGGAGAAACATCCCCGCGATTTGGCGTTCGCCATATGCCTCACACACCTATTAGAAGGTATATTGCTAGGTGAAAAATACTTGAAAATAGTCGTGTGTATTTCCCTTTACCCACGAGAATTTCTTCACCTTTACGCCTAGATTCATGAATCCGGCCCCACACTTCTACTCAGGACAGTTGAAACAATCGTGAACCTACCGGTTTGAAACCCGTTCGTTAGTAACCGACCATGAAAGGGTTTGGAACCAAGCGCGAAGGAGACCACGCCCCCCGCAGCACGTGTTGCTATTGCGCAGCGAGGGGCGTGGCCGCGCTTTTGTGCTCAGTTCCAAACCCTTTAATGGACGGTTTCAAACCCTTGGTCGGTTACTAACCAACAGGTTTCAAACCAGTTGGTTCACGGTTTCAAACGCAAAATTGTTTGTGTAAACACTTGAACACGACTACATCTGCGACGCGGATACATCTTACCTGCATATGCACAACGAGTTGAACCAAAGATTACCACAGATTTAACTACAACGTTTAACGTAGCCCTTAGTGAAAATGAGTGGACACCTTTCTTAAAGTGATGCATAGCCAGTTCGGGCGCGCATGCAACTCGCTCTTTCGTTGTCAGTAATTTCTTATAAAGCTCTGGAGAGAAGTGTTTCTCCATAACATCTTTTCCGCTCGTAGAAGTTCCTCTTGGTTCACATTCTGGGGCCTGATTCATCAACGACTTAAGGAATTTAACAGAGAAAATTACAGCCGAAATCCCTGATAGCGCGGCTTATTCAGCGATATGGTGAGCGATAAGCCGCGTTATCTGAGCTTTTCGCTTACAATTTTCCGTTAGAGTTACGTAAGTCGTTGATGAATCCGGCCCCTGGTTGAGATTTGGTTCCTCGCTCTCGAACAAGGCTAATGCCACGCTTACAAATCTCCATTTCATCGTAGAATATAATATTGTCTGTTGATTGACAGTATATTTATTTGAAAATCCATTTTCTCAGAAAAATCTCCGTGTTGTTTTGATTCATTTACACATGTAAAACTATGAAAGTTCGTTTCACTTTATCAAGTTAAAGGTTAGCTATTCCTCACCGGATGAATCGTACAGAGTATTTGCTCTTATGTCTAGTATATATTCAGTACCCATCTTTATTATAAGAGAGCACACAGTAAAAGGGTGATAGGGAAGGGACGGGGTGAGATCTGGCGGGCTGCTGGCGAGAGCTGACGACCTCGGCGAGACTCCTGTAGCAGGGTGTCGTTATCAGTACGAGGGCGTCGCCGTCGAGGGTGCGGATTGGGTACAACTCGACAGTTCCGGGTGAGGGTTTGAACTTACGAATGTCATCGCTAATTGCGGCAACCTACGCCGCAACGTGGCAACTCTGCGGCTACGTTTTCCGACTCGCTGCCTTGACCCGCCGCCAGCGCGGCATCCTCCACCGCACCGCGTGCATGTGACAGGCGAGAGGTGAAGAAGAACCAGGATAGATTTCAGCAACACATTTTAAGAGCCTGCGAATCTTTAAGATCTGAGAGTACTCTCATTAGGCCTCCTTCTGATTTCCTTCTACCCGTTCTACTCCCTCTATTTACCTTCAGGATTTTTTTCCGCTGTTCTTATATTTGCTTACAACAATTTGACAACACCTTTAACTTTTGTCCTTAAGTTTCCTTCATTAGTTTGGATTTATTTTCTAAAAATATTTCCAAGTCCGACACATTGGTCCCTGGTATTCATTCGATCCATTCCTCAGCGTCCTGTCTTAATTCCTTACCGGCTATGATTAGTTGGCTTCGCCGCTCTCTTTACGATTTAGAAGACAGCCAGTGGTCTTCTCTGTGGAAAGGAAACCATAGCTGGCCGAATAGCCGGAGAAAGACCCAAAGGAGTAGTCGACGCGTTCGTGGCAGCAGCTTTCGCGCATGCGACAGTGATCGGTGGCGGCGCAGCAGCGGCTGATTACGGCGTGCCGCAGCCGCGATGACCATTCGTATGTTCGATCCGCTCCCGACATTTTCATTCCTACAGTAAGCTCGTCCTTGAGCTTGAGAACATCATTTTCGTCTGAGTCGATAAGTGTCCGAGAGAAAGAAATATCGGATATACAGCAGAAGAATATAGGAACTACAGAGTAGTTACGCTGTATTTTAGACTATATGATGTGTTATCGACTGTAGGAGAAACATGTGAAGATGTGATCCACGTTGTCTAATATTTTTCCGTGAAACGACAGTTTTCAAAAAATTTGCTCACATCAGTCTTGTAGAGATTTTTATGCGCTATCTGATGCTTTTTGCGTTTTTGGAAAGGTCCAAATATAAGAATCAACAACAATTTTATAGATGAGCACCGAGGTGCAAACGAAGGACCATTTTCGAGAAGTTATATTGTGGTTCAAATGGAAGAAAAGCGCCGTTGAAGCCCTCAACAAGATAGCCGAAGTATACAAAGGCAAATATGTCATCAGCAACAGAGCTTGCCAGAGATGTTTCAAAACATTTAGAAGAGGAGGCTTAGACCTATAGAACAGGGACCGCGAATGACCACCCCAACAGTTCGAAAACGATGAACTGCAAGCTTACTCGACGAAGACAATGCCCAGACGCAACAGCGGCTAGCTGGCTTCCTAGGTGTAACTCGCCAAGAGGTTTTGAAACGTTTGCATGAAATGGGCAAGCTTCAGAAGGGAGAACGTTGTGTGCCACATCAACTGGCGGCAGCACGAAACCCGAAAAACCACTTGTGAAATCTTGATTGAACGGCGACGAAGGAAGTCGTTTCTGCACCGTATCATCACCGGAGATGAAAATGGATCTAAATGTTTCGACAACCCGAAGCGGAAATGCTCATGGAGAGATCCAGAAGAGGCACCAAAGTCAACCCCGAAGCTCATCATCCACGGAAAAAGGTTTTGCTCTGTTTTTGGTGGGAACAGAAAGGAATTCTGTATTGCGAGCTCCTCCTGGAGAATCGGTGACAGCTAGTCGCTACGAGGAATAACTAATTAATAGTAAACGTCACCTCTTCGAGTATCGACACACCAAAAAATCCATGAAGGGCACGAACGACGAGGAAGGAGGGCAGTTCTGCATGTAGCAGCCGATTTTCGTCGTTTTTGCCCATGCGGACTGAAAAACCATTAATGAGAGAAGGTACTTATACTACAATACGATCAAAGTAGGAAAGGGAGCCTTCCTAATAAGTCCTTCCTGGAGGTAGCTATACTCATCAACCAGTTCCATCACAGAACTTCTTGAATACATAGGATTCCATTATCCCGGGGCAACGGAGAAGAAGAAAAAAGAGCTGCAGACTTCAGAAATGCGAACCCATGTTAGATTGAAGTAAGCAAGCAAGAGTGAAAAGATTCCCAGGGCTTCGTCGCGCCCCTCATGGAGGTTACCTATCAATTGTCCTCTCTGATGAAAATATTTGAGCCGTAGAAGAAACCAGCAGTGCAGAAGGAATCATTGCATCCTATCAAAGGAATACCATTGACGGTGGTCGGCTTGCTCCTGGGGCCCGGATTCATTAACGACTTACGTAACTTTGACGGTGAATTGTGATCGAAAAGCTCAGATAACGCGGAATATCGCTCACCATATCGCTTGATAGGCCGTGTTATTTGAGCTTTTCGCTTACAATTCTCGTTAAAGTTCCGTAAGTCGTTGATGAATCTGACCCCAGGAATTCTAATTCAGCCATGGTTTGCATTTTCGTCGCCATACTTGCAAACCCATTTGAAAAATGCTCTGGAGGAACGTATATATCAGGCAAATTTTGACTCCAGAAAAACCACACGGTTTCCTAACAGGACAGAGTATCTGTTCACAAAGTTAGGGTCGTCTCATCCATGTCGACCAGGGACCGGATTCATCAACCGCTTACCGTCCTCTAACGGTGAAAATACCGCCAAGCCCCTTGATATGACATTCATTCAGCATTAGGTTTGGTGGTGTTTTTGCCGTTAAAGGGCGGTAAGCGGTTGATGAATCTGGCCCCAGTACAAAGTCTTTCGTTCAGTAGACTGGCGATACACAGAAATCCAATAGATGTGCCCTTGAAAGTTCTATGCCCTCTTTGTAAATAGAATGGCTGGCTATCTGGGGTTCCTTCCTCGAGTGGGAATGGGTTAGGGTAAAGATAAATGAAGGTAAGAAGACAGAAAAGGGGCGAGTGAGCGGCAGACTTTAACCTCCATAACGAATTTTAGGTAAAGAATCGGAAAATTATTTTTTATATTCAGTGAAGGCGCACTGTTCAACAGCAAACTGCGAAACATAAGAGGTGTTAGGGTAACGGTGCTACCAGAGCGTTCATTCGTTTGTGTTAGAAAGTGGGAAAATTCTCCACCTCACTGCTGGACCCAGATTCGCCGACTGCTTACCGCAATTTTACGATGAAAATACCGCCAAACTCCCTGATATGACATTCATCCGGCAGCACGTTTGGCGGTATTTTCACTGTTAGAGGGCGGTAAGCGGTTGATAAATCTGACCCTTAATCTGAACGAGGTAGTTTTGCAGAGCTTGCCTGCGCCCAAGGATCGTGAGTGATCGAGTCCTCGTAGGCTTTGGTAAACGTAAGTCCTTGCAAACCATGCTGCATTAAGTCGGTCCACCAATTTGAAAGAGCCTGAAAGCTGCTAAACATTACACAAGCATCTAAGCAATCGTACTATCTCTTGGAATCACAGAGCGCAAGACATTTGAAGTCAAAGCCAACTCTCCTCAATTCCCGATGAGCTTCTCCAACGAGGATGTAGCTGTTACAACGATATTTTGTTGCGATCAAAACTTCTAGCGCCAGGCGGGACTCGAACCCGCACCTCCCTCTGACCGGGCGGGAATGCTCTACGCCATTACACCACCGGCGCTGTTTGATCGAACGCAACTTCCACACCTCGTGGAACCCAATTCAGTTTGAATAATTTCTATCAAGGCCAACAGCTTAACTGGTTCCATGCTGATATCAGCGGACGAGTGAGTGCTGATGAGTCCCACGAGGTGTGGATGTTGCGCTCGATCAAACAGCGCCGGTGGTGTAACGGCGTAGACCATTCCCGCCCGGTCAGAGGGAGGTGCATGCTCGAGTACCGCCTGGCGCTAGAAGTTTTGATCGCAACAAAACATCGTTGTAACAGCTTGTCCTACAATAAACTAGGGACCCCTGGAAAGGTTACAGTGATTTTTTGTACAAGGAAAATTTTAGGGTCTATCCTAGTCCGGGGGGGGACACATAACTAGAAAGTATGTAACGAACCGACTTGAGACTTACCGAGCGGCTCTTACAGAACAAGAGAGGACCTAAACTAGAAAAATTCACAAAGAAAAAAAAACGAAAAAATTAAGTTTGTTTTGGCCGCGGTTGTAAGCAAGCAAGGTTATGTGCCCCCTTCTCACCATGTTAGATCCTGGTTATAACATGTTAGGCGGTGGTCAGCACGCGGCATGCCTCCAATGCCTCGCACTTTGCCCGTGAGACGCTTGTAAAACCGCGGCGATTTATTTTTTGTTTTTCTGTTCATTTTTTGTTTCTTTTAGTTCCTACCTTGTTCTCTAGGTGCCGCTCGGTAAGTCTCAATTCGTTTTTTACATACTTTTTAGTTAAATGCTTCCCCCCCCCGCCCGACTAGGATAGATCCAAATTTTAATATAACCTTTGAAGTTTCAATTCACCTTTGAAATTTTATAAAAAATTTTGTTTTTGGGGCAAAATAACGGCTTAAAGTCCGATTTAAGGAGAAGGAAGGTAGCCATTTTTAGTGCCAAAAAGTGACGGCGCCATGCTCTCTTCTCTTCCAAGACGGCGCGAATATTCAACTGATAGCAGAATTTCTGTTTGCATTGAGTTTCACACCTGTTAACGATAAACAAACACAAGCACATTATGAGAGATTGTTGTTCTATTCATCCAAGCTTACATCACGTACTTGAACAACCATGCTCTTTGCCGTGTTGTTTCCAACCATAATGAATACACCTTCGCCGACATCTGGCCTTGTTGATGGATCACTCTTCGTCAACGAACAGCTCTTTGCGTACTTGTATGCGCTAGACTCTAGCTCACAGTCCCACCTCTGCAATCGGTGTCGCATAATTGAGGATGAGGGTAGCGACCGAACAATTTGTACCACAGTAGCTCACTTACAAGTTCGTTCATGTTCGCAGCTGTCGGCAATTTACTGTCTGCAGTGCCATTCGCAAAGTTTCCTAGTGCAATAGTTGACCTGGAATTATTTAAATATTTGGAGATATTATACTACACTACTACACTGTCCATATTCTACTATAGGGGAACATATCCAAATGACAGGTTAGTTTATTTTACACGCAGTTTATGAAGTCATCCCTCCTTACTGATGAGTTCCAGGGATGACCCTTTACTTTCAGTAGTATTCGTTTCAAGGCGGTGTCCGAAACGGTTGATTGGGGTTTCACATAAACCAAAAGCCAACAGCAGCCAAAGCCAACAGAAGGATATACAACCTATTCAAAGCTCTCTCTACATGCAATTCCTCCCTTAGTGACTGCGTTCAAGATCTTTGTAAGATCCTTACTTGAGTACGGTACAACTGTTTACAACCCCCACAAACTATCTTCCGTCCACCTATTTCTATTCCCGCTTTTAAGAAATTCGTTAGGAAAACCCTTCGACTAGAGTCTGCTGACTCCCACGGCACTTGATTTTTCCTGATTCTTTCGTACTAGATTACGAGTTTTTGTTTGCTTTTTGTTTTGTTCATTAGCCTAATATGTGAAATATATCGGACCCGATATATTCTGCGTGTTGCTCGTTAAGAGCAAGGGCAGAGCATTAGGGACGTGCTCTCGCGGATACGCCAACGACGGCCCTCAGTCGTAAACCATATCCGGCGGGTAGACAAGGGAGGAACGGTGACCACGCCAGTGGAAATGCCCATAAAAAGTCCTGCCCAGTTGATATTGTACGCTTATTTTCCTGCTCTGACCGCACTCCCTTTTAGGTCTATGTAAATACTATTTGTTGCTCTTTAAAAAAACCTTGGGCTCATAAATCTATTTGCCCATTCTATTGTTAAATCTTGTAAAGTACTGGATATCGGAACCGATATCAGTACAGTAATCGGATCGATTACAAACCGACGACACTTAGTGTCCGACTGTTAACGGAACACTTGTCAGAATGCTCAAAAAGAAAACCACCGGGCCAGCTGAATGGGACAGAGTTCTCCCCACCGTAGCGTATGCTTATAGCGCCTCAACGGACAGAGAAACTGAGGAGAGCCAACATTTTTTGATGTATCATGAAAATATGAGGTCGGATTACGATAGGCAATTAAAAACTGGCAGATCCACAGTTATTAGAACCGGTGATAGAGTTTATATGAAGCTTCCGACTGAAAAAGGAAAGTCTTGTCATCCTAAACTAACTACGGAGTGGGCGGGCCCTTTTCGAGTCCTGGAAGCTAGTACTAACTCAGCATTAATAACCCTAATCGGCGAAAACAAGGAGCCCAAAGGATTCAATTTGACCACCTTGTCAAGGTCCCCAGAGATATAGACGATACTCTGTGTCTGAGACTACCACGCGCGGAAAGCGCAAGAAAAGGCTGGCGGCCGGAAGGTCGGAAAACGTTTTAAAAGTTACATATTCTACTTCCAGCGCTGTACTTTCGTCCTGCAATAGCTGTGAGACGTCGATTGGAGATGTCCCGGCGTTCTGGAGAGAAATGGGCAACACGTACAGCATGTTCGACAGCCCAACCGCCCAACAACGTCCTGGACAACAGCCCCCTATCGTCGATATCATTTGGATCTCTGTACGAGCTGGCTCGCATTTTTGCTGTTGTGGGGCAAAGCCATGTTTTGAACAATCTTCGCTTGTCCAGAATATTGGACCATTCGTATGATATTGTTACCTCCTATTGTTTGGGATTAGCGGTGTCACTTTACCGATTCCAGTGTGCTCACTGCACGGAGCACACTGGAAGCGGTAAAATGACAGTGTGGAGGATGCCACGAAGACGCCGCCGGCTTGGCCGCCTGCAGTGATACGGATCCGTACCACTTGCCGCGTATGCATCATGCCGCTATGATATACGCTGACGAGAACCCATGGAATGCTGAAGGCTGGAAGCAACTGAAGCCTCGTTGCAGTTTGATTCTACTTCCGGAAGGGTTCTAGAACTCGAGTATGTTTTGAGCACAAGACGATGACGGCCAAAGTAATGCGCTGCCCTGAGGACATCGAGTGGTTCGATGAAGGGTTTCCAGCGGTCTTGCTGATATCTCCGTCAAATTCCGCCGAAACCATGCGTGGAGAGGTGCATGGTTCCTTCTTATGGAAGCAGTTGCAAAAGGCGCCGAACTAGTATGCATTCCTGGGCCGCAGGATGACCAAGAATGGGGGCGATCTATTGATCTGCTAGGGGATCTCATGGAGGAGACTTTACCACAACGTCCCACTCTGGCACGAATGCTGCGCTGTCTACTCTCGCTGAGGTCGCATGGAGCCATGCTCGACGCACCATTCAAAGTATTGGCGGACAAAGTCAATCTGGTGACGAGTAGGCACTTCACTCAGAGGGCCGCGAAACTATTCTGGAATGCGACAATAAAGCGGCATCGTGCTCTGCTTAGCATTCCAGAATGCCGACGAATGCTCTACAACCAAGAAAAGAAGAGCATGCCACGGAAGATCGCGGATCCGCGTCAACTCGCGGCATGTTCTCAGGATCGTGGTGTTCGACATGATGGGTCCATCACCGAAAGGATCGCTGAGAAGCACAGATCCTTGTCGCGGCAGAACGAAGCGGCGCACACCAGGCATGACCTGCCGAGACGATCCCTCAGGGGTAAAGCTCGCCGTGGTGCACGCTTTTAATTAGCGCAGTGGACGCGTTTGATTTTTTTGAGGGCACCATGTGGAATATATCGGACCCGATATATTCTGCGTGTTGCTCGTTAAGAGCAAGGGCTGGCGGAACATATCCCGTGGAGCATTAGGAACGTGCTCTCGCGGATATGCCAGCGACGGCCCTCAGTTGTAAACCATATCCGGCGGGCAGACAAGGAACGAATACGCTTATTTTCCTGCTCTGAGCGCACTCCCTTTTTGGTCTATGTAATATTGTAGTATTGGGTATCGGAACCGATATCAGTACAATAATCGGATCGATTACAAACCGACGACACTTAGTGTCCGACTATTATTGTTGTTTTGTTGCTCTTATTGTGTTTGAGTTTTTCTTATTAACCATTGCACGCATGGGTATCAATGTAATCAATATCGAATTACGGGTATACGAGGTAGAAAGGGTAAAGATGAGTGCTTCATCCTGGGTATCTCTACCCCTTATCCCGCCGGTTAGTCGTTAATAAATCCAGACCCTTATGAGGTTCAGTTACGTGTTAGGAGTGAACGTGCTCAAACAATGATTCGGGGTTATTAAACGGTCGGGAAAAATTCTATCGGAGAGAAAATAGAATGGAGTTTCGTTTCAAGCGAGCATGTCATACTCACAATGCTTTATTAAGAGATGGTCCAGCATTCGTTCGAGAAGTTATTCAAGACATTGTCCAGTGATACTAGAGACCTTCCAGCGTTATCAAGATAATTTTGTTCTCACGTTATACAAAAAGCCTCTTGTGTTCAATTGTGTAAGTTTCGAAATCCCTCGTAGCTTCTAATGTGATATTTGTATCTGTAATAAGCCCAGCTTGTTATCAGGAATAGTTAAATCGTAACACTTTTGTCATGCTCCAGGCTATTGATGATTAATACCGTTGGATGAATATTTCATACACTTTATGACTTTGAACTAATGAGAAGAAGTGAGTGGTGGCCATTCACAAAAATCTCGAAACTTTCTCTGAAAAGATCAGAAAGTTTAGTTACATAGTTCACTCTTTTGTGCTTTCGGTGTCGCTGAACGCTTTCGGTGAACATATAGTATCTTTACCAAATGCGTAATCGCTGTACGCAACGCTCGAAACATACTAGATCTACTCTACCTACAAATGAATAATTTAGTTTAATCTAGTTTAATAATAATTGAACACTCACCCACATGTAACTATGAACTGAAAAGCAAAGGTTTGTCCTCCTTCTACAACCTCTCATCATTAACCATTACTTGTAATTTGTTTTTGTTTTTGAATCTTCTTCATCATTTGCTCTTAACCAGTTGTTCCCCCACCATCACCCATTGAAGCAGCGTAACACTCGACTACTGCTAACCTATCCTCACACTACTCCACTCTAGAGATAAAGCTTGGACATTCTACCTTTTCCCCATTCATGTTTGCACCCATCAGTGCATCCTGACCGGCCCCAGCGCACTCAGACTCCAGCTCACCCATCATCTTCACGAACTCGTCCCCTCCGCAAGCGAAGTATCAAGGACCCCGCCCGGGTAGACGCACGAAGGCGCGATGTACGCGCCGATTTGAGTATCGTTGCCGCCCCGAACCATAACATAGCTACAACAGATGGTAAAGACTGAAGAAAACAGAATAATCAGTTGCTTTTCGGTCGAAAGGCTTTTCTAAGGAACGTCTTACCGATATCTGTTAAGGTACTGCAACATTTCCTCCTTAGCATCGTCAGGTGTTCTGCACTTTGGCGGTGGACTGGTTGTGGTTGTAGACCTTGTCGTGGTAGTAGTAGTAGTACTAGTAGTGCTTGTAGTAGTCGTTGTAGGTGTTGTTTCTATCGATGTCGAAGGCGGTTGTGCGAATAGCGCTTAAACATGCTAATGGTAAGATTCTTCTATTAAAAAGCACTGTGGTGCAAGTCCGAAAGCTGGGTTCCAGTCTCCTCCTGCACTCGTAGACATCGTAGAACGTGTACTATAAGAAGCTTTAAAACAAAAGGGCCAAGCATTGTCATGTGCAAATAAAACTGCAGAAGGACACCTAGGCTATGCAGCTAGGATAAAACTATCAGATACAAAGATTTGGGTTTTGCGTGAACCCCACGTTAGAGATGCGCCGAGAGCTGGGACCGGATTCATCAAACTCGGGATAAATCTAAAGAACTCCTTGTAAGAATGCAGAGTTAACCTAGAGGGTAGTTGAGTGTCCATTAATAGTAAATAGTATACCCGTGAACAGGATTTTCGTGATCGCCATCGACTGTGATGTCATACACTAAGCGGCCTCGCCCAAGTCCATATAAAGGATGGGTGGTCTGTCCGAAGAGACGCTCAATCATTCGCCTACTCTTTAAAAACTGCACTGTAATAAGTAATAGAACCACCAAAACATCTCGAACCGTGATGCAGTTCGAGTCGAGGGTCAAGCTTGACGTTAGAGAATCGAAGTGGACGTCCTTCTCTCTTCGTTATGGCAGATATTGTCTCGTATTCTTTTCAGCGTTTTGGGTGGTTTCTATAACCTTTAATGGGATATCCTTCCAAGGTGTGGATTCCACACCGGGGAAAAGTTATTCCTTCCATGCGTGGCCTCGACATTGTGGAGATTCGCGCGCAGATTTGTCACTGAAGGGAGACATATAATGAACACAGAACCGAATCCTTCAACGTTTTGAATACTGGTTGTTCTACAGTTGAAAACAAAGCTTTTCTGCGGGCGGTTTCCGAACCAATCACACGAGTTCAAGTTTTGTTGATTTTTCGAGGACATGATGGATTGATATGTATTGTATCTATAAGATTTCCATTGCTCAGTTAAGTTTTTCCATAGTCTTTTCCATTTTTTTTAAGCTTTCCTGAAATCGATCATGGAGTCACAACTGGGGACTTGACTTTGTCACGGAAATAATTTTGTTTCATCTGAAGGATGCAACATCATAAAGCCAATGTGTACCCAATAAAACCTAGAGCCTTGGCTCTAGCACTATGAGAAACCAAGCTTCTCCGCGGCGGTTTTCGATATGGCTCGAAGGTCGTTTTCAAAATAGTATTCTTTCATGAAAATAAAATAGTTTTCTATTTGAAAGAGGCCAACCATATAGGTGAAATTTAGTATCGTATAAATCAAATTCTACCCATGAAACAGTGAAAAAATTATGTTCATCCGAAAAGAACTTCTGTGTGATTAGGGAATTCGAATTGCCTCTATTGACAGAAAAGGAACGATTCAGAAACCGACCCCAACTAATGACAAAGATGTTGCTATTTTTAGGAGTTGCTTTGCTGCGATCGGTGGCCCTACAGGCAGAGACGATCCACTGCCAGCAGAGCTCCGAATCACTCCAGGTGAGGGTCACCCAAATGTTATCTAGCCCATAGGGAAAGCCCCATATATAGCCCTTGTCCATATCGTATTGCAGCCCGTCATATTGATGGGCCTACAGCTGTCCGGACTGCCCTCTTCTTCGCCCTCTACCACCCGACTCCGCGCCTCTCCAACATCCATCAAAGGAAGACCTCAAGAACCAAACAAGATAAGGACATATACAGCAATAAACACCCCCACAATGTCTACATTGAACACTGCGGCTCAACCTGCTGGGCGACCTGCTTGCCTTCCTCTCAGTGGCCTGAAAGACATCAGAGGGACTCACCCACTTCTTTCTCCGTCTGGACACACGCCAAATCCATGAGATTTATTGTAGTCCACATTGAGCAGTGAATACCATACATTGAACAGAATAGAGAATAGAGTCAGGAGTCCTCCTGGTCGTATCGACGGAATATCCCTGAGGCCGCGGGGATGAGCGTAGAGCTCTCTAGACCGCACGGCCCTCTCCTGGTGCTGTTACCCCGCAGTGAGCAGTGAATATGTAGTGCAGATGGGGAGCCCAACGATGGTCATTCGGCAGGACGGAGTATAAGCGAGAGAGCGGCTGATGGCGCCGTTGGAGCGCAGGGACGATCGATGTCGACTGAGAGAGCCGGAAAGGCTTCTGCCGATCGACTGCTGACATCATCCACCTTCCCATGACTTAGGCCGTCGAGGTGCTTCACCATCAAGCCATCGTGGGAATCAGCGCATATGGCCAACCACACGACAGATGAGCGATCGGGGGGTCGTGACAGTTTACTAGGCTTTAGAAACCACATTTCTTCTAGTTTTTTTTCAGATACTCCAGAAACTCCGTTATGAAGGCTTATGGCCAGCAACTGCGTGCCTTGACTTCGTCGGTCGTAAAAGATGATTGAATCTTGATGGAAATCGTTTTTCCTCCGGACCGTGATGACGTTAGAAAATGAAATTGTACCTCACAAAACTTTGAACAACGATTACTATACTGCTTTAGAAAACCAATGTTCAGCACCGATGTCCGATACGGTTAGGTGTTGTATTCAAATTCGTCGTGGTTCATGAAAATACAATCGTTTTTATCTGAAGGAAGCGAACTAAATAACTTAAAGTTGTTCACGTTTAATTCCAAATCCTGCTCAATACACAGCAAAAAATCACGCTTTTCTGAAATGATATTCTGTATGACAATGTGTTTCGATTTTGCTTTATTTGATCCAAAAATTGCCTGAAGAAACCTTTATTTTTAACTGTAATACAGCCAGCTTTCAAAACGGCTTAGGATTTGCATAATTCCAATAATATGTATCCTTCTGCGAATGAAGTTGTGCGCTAATATTACAGTGTCGAAACCAAACCTGGAAAGAACAACTTATTAACGGGTACACAAATCACTTAAGACTGAAAAAACAGGCCGGGCATAAGAAAGTAATAAAACAGTGATGGAGACAAGGAAGGTGTCGAAAAGTCGTTTGGGCATAATCGAACCCCATGTTCGATCTTGCGCGCGAAGGCAGCAATAGGCGTACGCAATAGGTGTGTAAGATCGTTTGGGGATCTCCTGTGTGCATGCGATGCGCGACTCGATGTTATGATAGGCTCTCATACCGATTCATCGCGATACGCGATGAATCGGTATGGGAGCCTATCACTACATTGCGTCATGCGTCACGTGCACACCAAACGCCTAAGGGGTCGTTTAGTGCGCGCGCGACACACGACGCGATGCCATGTATAGTGGCCGAATTGATCAATCGCGTCGCTCGATCAATTTGGCCACTACGCATGCATCGCGTCGCGCGTCGCGCGCACACTAAACGACCCCTAAGGCCCGTTTATACTTCGATCGCCAGGTGACGCGATTCGAAGGAAACGATGCGTCCCATCGCGCCGTGCTGATTCGGACGACGATGAGCACTCGGAATTGCGGGCGAAGCGGTCACGCGATTAAGCACAATTGCGTATTTGCACCCACGCAATTGTGCACAGATTTCCGCGCCCACCTCGACTTCCTCAGTTTTTCTCAGCATTCTGTGGTCCAATCCACCGCAATCAATCGCGTCGCGCCGATCTCGAGAGCGACGAGTTCGGACGCTGAGCGGCGCAAACGGGTTCGCGCGATACAAGATGAGCGATTGGAAGAGACGATGGAAGTATAAGCACAACCTTACCGTGCACACGACGCGCGGCACGGTGTCATGATAAGCTCCCATATCGATTCATCGCGTCGACATGGAACCTAACAGAACATCGCGTCTTGCGTTGCGTGCACTTTAAACGACCCCACAGATGTGTGGTGAATGCCACCTCGTTTACGTTGTATATTTATTTTACGTTGTTTGCTGTATGTTTCTCCCTTCACCCCCGCTCTCTCTCGAGATCATCATGAATCCAACCCTGATAAAGTAAAATTAGCATTTCACAAACAATTAGCATTTCACAATGCCGAGTCCGTTCATTATCGATCACGGCAAAGGAAAGCCTAATTGGTAGAAAGCAAATAACGTACCAGTCGTCGCTGTTCCGCGCACCACACAAATGGAGTTCTTGCACCACATGCTTCTACTAGGGCAATCACTATTTGAATTGCACTGCAGATTGTTTGGCAAACAGGTTGATCCTGCGCATAATGTATTGTCCGGGAACGGGCATGGTTGAGAGCTTGAACACTGCTGACCAAGTTGCACGCAGTGCTTGTCCATACAGTAGAAGCCATCGGCATTTGAACAGTCGGAATGAACACTACAGGCCTGCACATTCGTTGTTGATGTCACCAAAGTTGTAGTTGTAGTAGGAGGTGTTGTTCTTGTTGGTGTTGCAGCACCAGTCGTTGTCGTTGCAACTGTCGCGGGTGGGCGTGTAGTTGGTGCTTAAATGCAATGATTGTTTAAAATTAAAAAAAAAAACGCAATATGTTACAAATCTGCATAGTGTAATGAGTGAGCGGAACCAAGTGACCGACTATGTTTACGAAACGGTTGGAGTTACTATTCCCTATGCGACTTTCAGAAAGTTTGTTATCATTACCCGGCGATTTTCTGAGCTCAATGCATAAGAGCAAACCTACAAGGCCCATTCACATTACTGCGAGAGCGGCACGCGGCAAGTGGAGCGACGGTCACCTCCGCGACATCCGGCGGCCGGGCGCGGTCGCGTTAACGCATAGTTAGGGATCGTTTAGTGTGCGCGCGACGCGCGACGCGATGCCATGTGTAGTGCCCGAATTGATCAATCGCGTCGCTCGATCAATTTCGCCACTGCACATGCATCGCATCGCGCGGCGCGCGCACACTAAACGATCCCTTAGGGGTCGGGACCGATGTCCCCGTGCATGCCGCGCCGCCAGGAATGATATAAACCATTTCTATACTTCATCATTGCCACGCCGCCCTGTCGCAGAAGTGTGTCGCAGAAGTGTGCACTATAGCGCTTCGATATCGCTGCTTTCCTGGCTTCATATTGAACGAGCTGTTTTGCAGGCCAATAATTGTGTTAACAAAACCCGTGTTAATTTTCTGTACTGTTTTCTCTCTCCTTTCCTTTCATACGGGTATATAGAAACACTTTCTTTTTCAGTTAAGCTCTGTCAAGCTCTCCCCAAGCTTTCATGCTTTCCCCTAGCTTTGTCCATCTTGTCGGTTCCACGTGAGAGGTTGGCATGCCCTTCTGCCGAAACTTCGACAAGTTCGCTTGCATAAGACGCATTATGGCCAACTGGAGCGGATACTGATAAGATAGGGTCACTTAAAACATGGCTTCTTGAAGGGCTCTTGAGTAACTTTCAAATCAGAGCCAGCTCTTCCAAACTGAAATGACCTTCAGGTTTGACTACATACTAGGATGGTTACAATTTTTTATTCAGGGAAAATTTGGTTAACTTTCTTTAAGGGCGCGTGTAGCGCAGTCGGGGGAGGCGTGACTGTCGCATGCACCCGATACCAGGTTCTTGGTTTGGATTTCCCGCCCAGGCCAACCAAGCCTTCCATCCCTTCGAGGTCGGTGAATTGGTACCAGACTTGTCTGGGAAGGATAGAGCGCTGACTTGTTCATCGACTGGCCACCGCAAGTCATTGTATGCCCAAATACGCATTCAAATCGCCTCCACGACATCCCGTAGAAGTAGAATGCGCTGGCGCATCCCAGAAGGGATTGAGTAACACCGACCTTTATTCTTTATCCTAATCCTAACTTTCTTTAAAGACTTATCTAGTTCACCCGCCCAGTAAGTGTAATAATTTTTTGGAATTTTCATTTTTGGCGGAAAAATTGGCTTGTATTCTGTTTTATAGAACAGCAAGAGTTATCGTATAATGTAGCACAGGAGGAGAAAGCGCCTTGCTCTTGACTAGTTCGTTGCGATTTTGGATTGATAGTGTAAGTGCTGCTTATATTAAACAACAAGGTGGGATATGTCTGCTCTTCACAGCTGTACTTGTTGCATTTCCTACAGGTATGGAAATCTACGCAGTTTTTCTTTTCCATTTCGTATTTCAGCTAGACACTCCAAATTACATCAAACGTTACTCAAAGAAAACTAGATGATTAACACATCAGGTTTAAAGGTTTTGAGACGTAAGCTAGGAAGTTATTTCTAATAACTGTCATTGATGAAATACACTCTTTAACACATTCACGACAAGAGCGGTTTCGCGTCCAGTGCGCGCGACGGCCCGCGGCTTTTTGGGCGCGTGCGTGTGTACACTCATTTGCGTGGACAGGCGCTGAAAAAAAGACAAAGTCATAGAAAACGTAACTGTATACTCAAGAAAAGTCCAGAAGAACAGCACAGCTTCTATAAAAAACTGAGTAGCAGCCTGGGAAGAGATATTGCCAAGAAGAAAGGATAGTCCATACGCGCTGCACCAGTTGCGAAAAATGTGTTTGTTTGAGATGCTCCAACGATAAGAAGTGTTCTTGTTAAAATTTGTACAATGTCATAATCATTCAGGGCCTAGGTTGTTTTATTTAAGAGTTTAATTCATATTTCATCTGTAGTTTGTGCATTAATTCTGGTTTAGAAGTATGTGCGCTTATTGTGTTTCAGTAATGGAAAAAGTTCTTATCTTGTTAGTTACGATAAAGCCAATCATTTTTCTGTCTACGCAAACCCAACATTTTTTTGTTACTATTATTTGCGAATTTGAGAAGAAAATCAAACAAAAACATCAATAAACAAAGTTCTTCCCAAAACTCCCCGTCCACTCAAATGAGTGGACACCGTCCGTCGCGCCCTCTCTGCTGTCCACTCATATGTGTGGACATGGTCGCGAATGTGTTAATATCATAACCATCCAGTTTGTTTGAGAAACGTTTTATGCAGTTTGAAGAGTGCCTAGCTGAAACACGAAATGGAAAAGAAAATACTGTTTGCGTAGATTTCTATACCTGTAGACAATACAACAAGTACAATTGTGAAAAACACACATACCGCCACCTTATTATTTAATGTAAGCAGCACTTACGCTATCAGTCACCAAGCACAACAAGTTAGTCGAGTTTCGTTGTTCTCCTGTGCCACACTAACCAATTGCTGTTTGTTGTCCTGTAAAACAAAATATAAACTGATATTTTTCCTTAAAAAATGTAAATTCTATAAAATTATTACACATGCTGGGCAAGTGAACTAAAAAATTAAAGAAAATTATAATAAACTTTTTCTTGAACAAAAATTATTCTAACCATCTTAGTGAGTATGTAGTCTAACCTAGGGGTCATTTCGATTTGGAGAATTTCGCTTTGACTTCATTCTTAGAGCGTAGAAGAATGTCCAATTTGTTTAGAAAAACGTCCAATTCGACGTGAAAATGGTGTAAATAATTAAATAAATGAATAGGTAACCTAAGAAACAAAAATGTGGAAAGAAAATTATCCGAGTAAGATCCCTACACAAATGTAGACGTGAATTTCGACATAGCATTCTAAACTGCGTTCATCTTAAAATATAAGAACCTTGTTATGTTTGGAAAAAGAACTCCTTGGTTGGTGCCTCCGATAGTTCCCGTTCTAGGAAAAAATCGCACTCAGTTCTACTCTGTAGACAATCCGAATGCCTATTCCATATGTCCGCACCATAACGAAAATAAAACACTCTACGGGGATGTCGTGGAGGCGATTTGAATACGTATTTGGCCATACAATGACTTGCGGTGGCCAGCCGATGAACAAGTCAGCGCTTTATCCTTCCCAAACAAGTCTGGTACTAACCCCGCGACCCCGGAGGGATGAAAGGCTTGGGGCCTGTTCATACTTCGCGACAAGAGCGACTCGTCGCCCGTGCAAAACAGGCATATTGATTAAAACCGAGCGCGCCGCCGAAAAGTGTTCATACTCGAGCGCCGGCGCCGTCGCTTCAGTCGCTCTTGTCGCTCTTGTCGCTCTTGTCGCCTGTTCATACTTCGTGCCGGCGCCGGGAGCGACTGGAGCGACTGGGGCGATGAACGGAGTGTGGAGTACGTAATTACACCGCACTAGTGCTGGAAGGCGCACTGATGCTGGAAGGAAACGATTCCTGTTCTGACGTTCTTCATACAAAGGTAAGGAGGGCTTTTATGTTTATTTTGAGTGTCAGACTGACGATGTAGGTAATATGGTTGTTCGCTTCTGTCCGTTTCAGTTTCTAACAACTTTTTGACTAAAAATATGACTGTTTGCTTGTGTTTGTCTCAGTTTCTAGAAAGGTTTTACTGATGTAACTGTTTGTTTGTGTCTGTTTCAGTTTCCAAAAAATAATGCAATTGAGTAGTTAGACGTGAAGACCTCTATTCATTGATATTTTAGGCCACGAAGTAGACGTTGGCGCAATTACGTACACCACACTACGTCCGTCGCCCCAGTCGCTCTTGTCGCTCTTGTCGCTCCAGTCGCTGTTGTCGCCTGTTCATACATCCGCGCGCTGCGCTCTTGTCGCTGCTGTTGCGAAGTATGAACAGGGCCTTGGTTGGCCTGGGCGGGAAATCCGAATCAGGAACCTAGTGCAGGCGACAGTCGCCTCCTCGCCTGCGCTACACGCGCCCAAATAAAATAAAACACTCTATCGCAAATAATTCTGTCTAAAATTAAGTCACTCACCGATTGTTGCCGTTCCACGAAGTACGCAAATCGAGTCCTTGCACCACATGCCTGTACTCGGGCAATCACTGGATGAGTTGCACTGCAGATTGTTTGGCATGCATGTTGATTCCACGCATACAGTACTAGCCGGGAACGGGCATGGTTGAGAGCTTGAACATTGCTGACCAAGTTTCTCACAGCGCTTGTCCACACAGTAGAAGCCGTCGGCGGTTGGGCAGTCGGAATGACCGCTACAAGCTGGCACGTCCGTTGCTGATGTTGTTAAAGCTGCCGTTGTTGTAGGAGCTGTTTTCGTTGTTGCTGTTGTTGGTGGTGGTGGTCGTGGTGTTGTTGTTGTTGGTGGTGGCAGTGGTGGTTTTGTACCAAGCGTTGTCGTTGTAGTTGTCGGGGTTGGACGTGTCGTCGGTGCTTAAATTGTAAGATTTCCTTATTAAAAAACAATATGCTACAAACTCGCAGTGTGTAGGATATGAGGGATGTCACCGTTTGACCAATTTTATAAAAAGGCTGTGGTTACTTTCCCTTTTTCGGCTTCCTGGGGAGTTTTGTTGTTCACTATTCGGCTATTTTTTTTGAGCTGGTTAAGGATCAACAAACCGATACCGCTTCAATATCTCTGAATAAACCCCTTTTCATACTGAAAAACCTGCTAGCAAAAATCATACGCATTTTCTATACTGATTTCTTTCTTTCTTCTTCTCTTTTTTACGGATATAGATAAACCTTTAAATAAAAAGGTTGGATTTAAATGACTTCACGATAAATATTCACAATGCTGTGTACGTTAAATTCGATAGCGTTTCGAACTGCAAACATCCTAAAATATAGAGCCTTATTGTGAAGAAACCGTCATCCTTGTAGACGTTTCCGATGAGTGCATTAATAACTTCGCAGTTTCCCGTACCATGCTAAAGTGGGAACCTCATGTGTTAAAGTGAGCAGCTTTACAAAACTGAAAATTTCTTTTCTTTTTACTCTTTGACATTGGAATTATCATTTGAAACTTTTTCAAATGATAACTCCAATGTCAAAGAATCTAAGGAAAAGCCTCACTATACGTAAAGATTCCTAAACTCAAGACACAAACTTGTTGAAAGACACGAAAAAATCTAATATTAATTATCACTTATTATTGATTATTATTACTAATTATTCATTGAGCTGTAACGCAAAATACATTGGGGAAACGGGAAGAGCTCTGGCGGTTCACGAGAAAGAACATTTAGCCGGCAAAGGACGTGGAATGCAATCCAACCCACTAGCAGACATAGAATTGATGCATTAAGTTGTATCATAAGCGCTTGCCGTTTTTTTCAATGATTCACTGCAGATTTCGCCGGCAGTCTCCTGCATAGCGCTGCAAAGCATTCGAAAGAGAATGATTTGCTCTATCATAACATGTATTGCATTTCTTTTTTCATCATGAATTTTGTTAATTTTTATGTCGTTAAAATGGAAAATGAAAAGTGAAAAAGTGGCCACTTGCTCTCTCCGCTTAGGTTTGGTATTTTTTGAGCTGTTTTTCATAGCATTTGGAAGTCATGTTTTGTACTACAAGAATACGTGTTGGTCCTATTTTCTCACTTGTCCTTTACTGATTTTTAGACTATCAAATTGGGACGTTCGAAGGAGGAGGATTATTTTTGCCGACAGCTCCTGCTCTGTGGTTGGACTTTTTGGGTTGGCGTTTTATGTCTTGTTGCTGTCGAGAATGTTTTGCTCTATAAGAAACTGTGTCGCGTTTATTGAATATCAACAATTAATGAATATCAACAAAATGCCAAAAAGAGAAAAATCGTCTTCACCAACAACTCCTTATTCAGTCCGTCTTGCTCCGCTTTATATGACGAGTGATATGACACTCGAAGATGCATCTTTTGTTCTACCAGAACATATACTTTGTTCTTCGGCCATTTATATTTTCCTAATTTTCAGGTCCTCAAAATGGAGCAGTGCCAGGTCGACAAGGATGACCACTTTTGGCACCTTCTTGTCTTTGCTTTGAACCAGGGTTCTAGTGCGGCTAGAACCCTGGTTTACAGTACAAACACTAATTTTTTTTATCGCTAGTTACAATTCTGTGCAAAAATCGTTGAATATGTCCGTGTGATGAATGAACATCAGGAACCAGCGAGTGACGATTGCTGCCGGCCTGCTTGTCTGTCACAGAGCAAGAGCTGTCAGCAAAAATAACCCTCCTTTTTCGGACGTCCCAATTTGATGGCCTAAAAATCAGTAACGGACAAGTGATAAAATAAGACCAACACAAATTCTTGCAGTACAAAACCTTGTCTTCTAAATTCTATAAAAAACTGAATTAAAAAACACAAAATTACAAACTAAAAACACAAAATTACAAACTTAAGCGGAGAGAACAAGTGCGCAAATGGCTACTTTTTCACTTTTTTACTTTTCACTTCAACGACCTAAAAATCAACAAAATTCATTATGAAAAAAGAAATGCAGTACATGCTGTGATAGAGCAAATCATTCTCTTTCGAAAGCTATGCAGCGCTATGCAAGAGACAGCCGGCGAAATCTGCAGTGAATCGTTGAAAAAAAACGGCAAGGACTTATGGGACAACCTAATACATGACGGAAACGACGACGAGGTAAAATGTGCAATATTGGCCACTGAGAGTGGCATCTCAGCACGAAAAGCTTTAGAAGCATTCTGGATTTTTACGAGGAAACCAGTAATGAACAACCAAAATGAGTGTCTAGCCGTAACAAGTGACTTCTTGCAGTTTGTGCCTCATTGTGAGCTGTAGAATGGTCAGAGGAAGAATCCGCACAGTGTGGTTTATTCGCCTCTACTGGTCACAGAGCGAAATCTGCCCTCAAAGGTGCATCTAAGCGAGTTCGTCTCTCTCATACGGTCTCTTCGGTGTGGTTGTAGAAGTAGGTCGAAAATGCTAGAGTGGTTGAGACGTTTGGTGGGGTAGAGCGCATATTTAAACCTTCAGACTATGTTTAGATCTCTGAAGACGACGGCACGTCGAAACGTCAGGCCCTGCTGAATAAAATTGTCCACTTAAGAACCTTGTGAGGCACAAAAATATACTAACAGTGATTTACATATTTTCCGCTCCCTCTTAAACCATGGGAGAGTGTCACCTTTGGCAGCGAAGGTGATATTAAAAACTGGCTGGACAACTTCTTCAACACTAAACCAGGCGATTTTTAGCGCAATGGCATAAACAAATTGGTATAGAGGTGGAAAGATGTCATAGATAACAATGGCGAATACATAGTTGATTAACGTATTGTTAGAGTTATTGTTTTTGTTTAATTGTTTAAGACTTTTCGAAAAACGCTGCTAACTTATTTCCCAACCCGAAGGATTTGTGTTCTTGCAAAAGTAAAACCGCTTTTTAATTAGACCACTACATAACCTAACTGATGTGGTCACTAGCCACTCAACTAACTATTAATTATATGCAACTTTTTCTCCACGAAAACTTTTCCAATTATTGAGAATTAAATAACGCACCGGTTGTTGCCGTTCCATGAAGCACACAAATTGAGTTCTTGCACAACATGTTTGCACTAGGGCAATCGCTAGTTGAGTTGCATTGCAGATTGTTTGGAAAGCATGTTGATTCTGCGCATATTGTACTAGCCGGAAACGGGCATGGTTGAGAGTTTGAACATTGCTGGCCAAGTTTCACACAGCGTTTGTCCACACAGTAGACGCCGTTGAAGTTTGGACAGTCGGAATGACCACTACAGGTTTGGCCGAGTTCTCTGCAGATGTTCTCGACACAGGTAGCCAACACTGTGGACGGGCAGTCGGCATCATTGTTGCATTGTTGCTCGATCTGTTGCTTCGCCCGCTGGCAACGTGATCTCCTACAGGCGTGGCGTGGAGGGCATTGTTGACTATTTTTGCATTTCATCTCTACACAATCTCCCGCAAAGCAGAAGATTTGCGGTCGGTTAGGACAGTGGGTGTCCTTAGTACAATAAGGCATAAAGTTGATCGGTGGGTACCTGGAATTAATAAATTGCTCTTACAACGGCTGCTTGGTTAATCACGTTATGCAATTTTTTATCAACTCTATCGTATACTGTGTGGAAAAAAAGAAGGAATAGCAAACGGTTTTCTAAAGTAGGGCTGGGGACATGGAATAACGATCAGCACCACTATTTGATATTTCTTTCATGCATGATACCCTTCAAAGGCAGTGCGGAGAAGCAAGCCATAATTTACTGTAGATGTATATACCACTTACTCGTCAAATTGGACACTTGGACAGTTGGACTAAAACATTTCAAAGAAAGTTATTTTAAATATAAGTATAAGTTGGTTCTTCGGTTTTTGCCAGAATATTCTAAAACAAACTCCAATCTGCTCTCGTAGCTTATCTAGATTCAAATTCTCTAGTTCCAACCAACCAGCATGATTTTCGCGCAGGAAGGTCTACTTAAACATTAATGCTGTCAGCGTTGAACGACTGGACGAGAGCCCTTGATGAAAGGATCGACGTATATGTTATTTACTTTGATTTAATGAAAGCCTTTGACAAGGTTCCATCAAATAAGCTGATATTCCAGCTGACGAAAATAGATGTTCATCGAAAGGTAACTAATTGGATAAAAAAATTTATAACTGGAAGGTCTTTTCAGGTTAAGGTCAGTCGTTTTCCAGATCCCTTCCAGTTACTAGTGGAGTCTGTCAACGAGACGCACTCTCACCAGTCCTTTTTATTATCTACACTCCCGAAATTCCCTCTATGATTGATGGATACGGTGTCACTTGCAAAATGTTTGCTGATGACGTAAAAGTATACAAGAACATTGTTGAAGAGGACGATCACGTTGCTCTTCAAACTGCAATTAACGCAGTTGTGGATTGGTCAACAATGTGGGACCTTCCGTTATCAAGGGAAAACCAAAGTTCTTCATCTGGGACAGCAATCCAACAGAAAAACCTATAGACTTGGTGGAGTGGAACTCAATAGCAGAGGTTCATTGCGTGATTTAGGTTTTATTTTAGACAATAAGCTTTCCTTCAGAAAGCATTGCGAATATACGGCAAAGAGAGCTGAAAGAGCTGTGCATAATATATTTAAATTTGTTGGAGTTGACGGACCTACTAAGTTGGTATCCGGAGCCGATTCTCACGACTTGCAGTGTTGGCGGCCCACCGCTCTTCTCCTTCAAATTCTCATCCTCCCTCGGTCCCTCCTACTTAATTCCTTCTAGTTCATTTTTCACAGAATTTGCCGATTTTTTCTAATTCATAGTCCCGCCCCTACTTCTTTGTAGAAATATAGTTTAATCATTTAACTAACTCTTGTTGGTGTCGCTGGTGGCTTTCAAATTCTTATTTCTCACATTGTGTTTTCTGTGATTACCCTGTCCATGTTGTGCTTTTTTTGTGCGCACTATATTGTGCAAGTAAATAAATAAATAAATAAATCTCTAAGAATCTCTAAACTGGTGAGGCCAAGGCAGTTCAGGCAGCTGAGGAGCTGTGAGCATGTCATCGTAAAGTGCCTTCAGTGTTCTGCTAGCACACGCGTTTGCATGCCGTTAGCACACCGCGTCTTCCTGCAGGGGTCGACTGAAGTCGGAAAAAATCGTGTCACACACGGCTAACCTGCATTTTCGATACCGCTATAATTTCGCTTGTTTAGAAGCTGTAACGCTGCACTTTCGCGGGCTACTAAAGCTTTCTACTGCCTACTAAATCCACGAGCCGCAGCCGGAACGATTCGATCTCGACAGAGTTATTGCGCTCCGAACACACTCTCGCGTACAATGTGCGAGTGGTCGCACCCACTCGATTGATAGGTTCGATTCTATATGCATTGTTCACGGCGCACTCCAAACGCAAGCTGCACAGTCCTATGGCAATTTCTGACTAGGGCGGCCTAGAATTTCCAATAAAACCTCCCAAGCGGTCACTCTACAGGCTCTCGCGCCCACTCGATTGATAGGTTCGATTCTATATGCATTGTTCACGGCGCACTCCAAAGGCAAGCTGGACAGCCTAGAAGCATTTCCTAAGTGGAACGACTGAGAATTTCGATAAAACCTCCCAAACGGGCACTCTACAGGCTCTCGCGCCCACTCGACCTCACTCTGCGCGTGGTCGCGCCCACTCGATTGATAGGTTCGATTCTATATGCATTGTTCACGGCGCACTCCAAAGGCAAGCTGGACAGTTTAAGAGCAACTTATGAGTAGGGCGGCTGGGAATTTGCGATAAAACTCCCGAAACGGTCACTCTACAGGCTCTCGCGCCCACCGATTGATTATGTGTTTATTGTGTTTGTGATTATGTGGCCTTGTTCAACTCTATTGATTTATATGTGAAAAGATAGAATTCGGCCTGCTGAGCTCAAATATATGTTTCTTTTCACAAGTGCTTGATTTTAAAGAAAGTTATTTAAAAAAGCCGCTTTGGAACGCTCCAAAGCGGCTTTTTCGGGAATTGACCGAAAGACATGCGTGGTACTGTAGTTCTGTTCTTGATAATCTCAGTGTTCTACTTAGTTTTTTATTGTGTTGTTGTTTTTTTGGTGGTTTCCCACGTATAAATAAATAAATGAATTAATAAATGGTCCATGAACAAAATATATTCTAATCGTTTTTAAGAGTCTCTAGCTCAATGTGTACCAAACTTGTCTTGATCTGAAAGACGTTCACCTTGATTTCAGAAGCGTCAAGTGATTTAGAAGAGTGTCAAATTTGACGAGAAAATGGTATAGATGACTGTCTAGTCATAACATTCAATCAGCCCAAAATGAGTGCCCTCGCACAGTGAGTGGGTAATAAGTCGTGATTTAAATTCACGACAGAGTTTCTATTCGATAACTAGCTCGAAGACATGTAGAACCTCGTGCAATTCATAAAATTAAAAAGTGCGCCGAATATTCAATCGAAGCCATTAATGCACGAGGGCGTGACGTTACCATCCTCACAAATGGTGAATGGAGTGCGCTATTTACTGGGGAGCAGAGATTTGGCCTCAGTAGAGAGGTGCGAGGAGATTCACCAAGGAGTTTGAATCGCTCAACGGAAGACGGAACATTTGGGTTCTGCGCTCGTTCAGCGCAGAATTAGGTAAGGGGCCCCAGGGTGCGGTCCATTTAAGCAGTACTTTCGAAAACTGTTCACATCGTATGAGTAGTTGAGTTCTGTGCATTAAGCAAGGAAGGCAACTCCGGGGTGTGGTCCTTATGAGCAATCCCTGCTCGCTAGTAAACAGCGCGCTCAGTTCACGATCACGTAAAATCTGGCTAGCTCCCCTATCTCTACTCTCAGTTTAAGCGCTCCGTGGCGCAGCTAAATTGCGGAGCGGAACCGCAAGCGAGGCTCTTGTAGTAAAGGCGTATTGCTTCATTCTTTTTCTGCACATCGCTCTATTGTAAAACGAGTTGTTGTTCGAAAGATGTTTAGAACAGCGGAAAATGGTTGTACAGATGACGTGGTGAGGCATGGATCTCTACGGTTTGAACTTTAGATGTAGAAGAAAATGATTACGGAACATCACTTCCATTTTCAAAATCATCAAAAACTTCCGCTTGAAGCAAACATACGCTACGCCTTCCTTTTACTAGGGGGCCAAAAGTAATGAGACTCTTCATGCCGTGCCCATATATGCCGTACCTGGAGTCCGGTTTCATGCTTCTCGTATTTGTATGTTTGTTTGCTACTTACCAAAGGCCACCTGTGAACTAACCACTTTCGCCCTTTCCAGAAGCATGAAAAAACCCCAGTCTGTCTCATGCCTAAACCTTAGCCCAATTCCCAGCCCGGAGCAGCCTGGACTCAATAGTCACGCAAGATGAGAAGTACGTCTTCTACCTTAACTCTGCCAAGCAGCGAGTCTGGGTGAGGCTTGGTGACCTGTTACCCACCTTCGTTTCGCGAGATGTTCATGGCGGGAAGCACCTTCAGAGCTTTTGGGTCTGCGCCCATGGACCGGTGTACTGGAAGCTGTTTTCCAAAAGCACAACGATGGACTCCAAGGCCGTGGTGAAAGAAATAGAAGAGATGGACCGGCGACTCACTCATACGGTCTCAGCGCTTCAAGAAGGTGCTCTTCGACAACGCCGCACCCCATCGGGCAAAAGTGACCACGGATAAGCTTGCTCAGCTGGGCTACGTTCACATGCTTCCCCCTCCGTATTCGCCGGACATCTCTCCACGCGACTACTACTTCTTGAGCTTATAGGACTTCACGGTCGGAAGGGACCCAAGGACCCGAGCAGACCTCGACAACCATAACGAGCAGTGGATCAGCACCGCTTAAGCAGTCCTGGAAGGATGGGATCAGGAAGTTGGCTGATTGATGGCAGCAAGGCCATTGACCTTAATGGCGAATACATTCCTCAGCAGCGTTGAGTTGTAATTGAGTTATGAAGCGATAAAGAAATTTGTTGAATTTGTCTCATTACTTTTGGCCCACATTAATATTTCTAATAAGCCTGCTGCTGTCTCTCAAAGATGTATGCTCCTCACATAAGCCTGCTGCTGTCTCTCAAAGATGTATGCTCCTCACAGAGTTGCAAGAATGTTCCCGTATTCAAGCCATCGGGGCGGAGCATCCATTGGAACTGAAGACTGAATTAAAACTGGAATGATTTGTAAGAGCCCGTGTAGGGGAGGGGTAATACATATATTGAGGGACTGTTTGAGAGGAGCATCTAGCTGGTAAACGACGTGGTAACTTACTAACAACACTCGAAAAACATAGATTGGAAGCTCTCTGTACGACAAGGACTTTGATATTAAGTTCAGCCTTTCGGCCTTCGAGAAAGACTCCTTCTTGAAAGCACTCAAAGCACTTCGAAACTCTGCGAGCAATCGGGGTATGCTCGGCAGAACTGAGTGCCCATCCTTCACAAACAACGTACTCTACTGGGTCTCATTCGCTACTGGTCTACTAATCCCAGTAGTGGTATCGTTGCACGCTGCACTTTATTACTTAGAACACTCTTGGTCACACTCAATCAAGGAGTGCGAACGGTAAGCCAGTCTTTGCGATTTTTAACAACGCTTAACAACAAATAAATGAGCAAACTATGGAAACACGACTCACATGCGAACAATGTGGTAGGTTTTCAGGTCGAAACGTCCATTGATCATGATCAGGTATTCTCGTCTCATTACAACTTCGTCCATCGGTGAACATTCGCCGAACGCATTGCACTGGTACTCGGTTCTTCGGCAACGTGAGTTCACACAGCGATGATATGGAGGGCATTGGCTGCTACTGCGGCATATCATTTCGACGCATTCTCCTCCAAAGCAGAAGATTTCCAGTAGTTGTGGGCAGTGGGAGTCTTGAGTGCACTGGTCTGCTGCGACGACCGGTTGGTACCTGGAAAGAGTTTGTGGACTCTCTCATCAATCAAAGCATGTTGCTGTAGGGAAATTTTCAGCAGTATTTGTCATTCATAACATGGCATACGAACTGCACCGAAAAAAGGTGCAGCTTGTATGTCAAAGATCTGTTTTTCTAAGGAACATTTTCCTTGCATATATCTCTGCATGTAGCTGCTTTGCATTTTGTCTATAGTTACTCGTTTGTTCACCTAAAAGCCGTTCACCTAAAAGACAATTAGAAAAAAGTTACCTAGCAAACAAGAGTGAAACCGACCGTTAAAGACATTGGTGATTAGAGAACTGAGCACACCTTGGTATAGCAAAAGGAAGTAGCTATTCCCAGTGATGAACAGTCGTCTATCAAAAATACTAAGACAAGGACAAACGGGCGGTGGCGATGTCCGTTCCTCCACGTGGTGCCACTGGAAGCTGCCTGCTTTGCGAGCTAAGCCGAACACGGACATTCGATTGCAGATGACAGGCCCTTGTGACAGGCCTGCCTACGAAGACCCATGTCACATCACATGGTGTATGACAGTTCAAGTATTTCGAGATAGTGCTACGGCGTCCGCGGGAGCCGACGCGCACTCGCAGAGCGCGGCGAGTGTGAGAAGTATGCGAGGGTCCCTGATGCGAGGATGGCATCGGGGGCAACTGAGCTAGTCAGAAAGTCACGTAACGTAAGCAGGACCCGCGTGGCTACGCTGAATGTGGGTACGTTGACGGGCCGTTCGTGCGAGTTGGTTGAAGCACTGGAGCGTAGAAGAGTTGATTTCTGTGCGGTGCAGGAGACGAAGTGGTCCTGCCGCAAGTCAAGGGACATAGGACGTGACTTAAAAGCCGTTCTATGTGGAAGTTCCAGGGCCAACAGTGGTTCGGAATAATCGTCTCCGAACGATTTCGTGACTCGATTATAAGCGTCGAACGCTTTGACGATCGATTGATGAAGATCGTTGTCGCCGTTAAAGGGGCGACTCTATCACTTCTTCTCTGCGTATGCTCCGCCATCAAGCCAAGGATGAGTTTTGGAACCTGTTTGATGAGACGACAGCAGAGGTACCGTCGAAAGATGTCATCATAGTCGCTGGCGACCTTAATGGGCACGTAGGTGCTACGAAAGACGGGTACAGCTGTCATGGTGGTTTCGGATATGGATCACGTAACTCTGATGGTGAGCGCAATCTTGATTACGCGGAATCGCATAACCTCACCATAGAGAACACCGTCTTCCTAAAACGCAACTCACACCTTATCTCATACTATAGTGGGACTACCAAGACTCAGATAGACTTTGTCCTTGTGAGAGGTCGCGACCGGAGTCTTGTCACAGACGCAAAGATCGTGCCGTATGAGGCGGTCGATCCACAGCACCGACCGCTGATCTGCACTCTGAAGATCGCCCCTCCGGGGCTGAAGCAGGTCGAGCGATGCAATGCTGCAAGGATCAAAAGGAGGCGAATGAAAGAAAAGGAAGCAGATGTGATTTCTCGCTTGCGGTTACCGACAGCCACGACTGTCGACGAAACTTGGAAGAAGACGGCCGACGCGATTCGTCAAGCTGCACAGTCAGAACTTGGCATTACGAAGCCTGGGCGACGGAAGGTCAACAAGCAGACATGGCTGTGGACAAACGACGTGAAAGCAAAAGTGCGAGAGAAGAAGTCGCTCTATCACGTGTTTCTCGGCGAAAAGACAGCCGATAACTGGGTGAAGGACCAAGAAGCCAAGAAGGCTGCAAAAAAGGCCGTGGCTGTTGCAAAAGCCACTCATTATGGAGATGTCAACAAGGAGCTCGATGGTGATCGGCATCTGTACCGACTTGCGAAGTTCAGACCAAGGATATTGAGAAGTTTTTCGGCATCAATGATGAGAACGGCTATCTGCTTACAGACCGAAAGAACGCATTGAAGCGATGGCGCGACTACTTTGAGGACATCTCTACGGTAGAATTTCCTCATCCAGCCATCCCTTCAACGGCTCCAACCCACGGTCCCGTTCAGAAGATCACCGGGGAGGAGATTGAAGCGGCTTTGAAGAAGATGAGGCCAGAAAAAGCGACTGGGCCCTATGACGTGGCAGCTGATTTATGGAAGTCCAAGTACTGGCACCCTGCTGAGTGGTTGGCGAAGTTCTTTAACCAGGTAGTGGCGGAGAAAAAAGTCCCTGAGTGTTGGCGCCAAAGCACGACGATTCCGATTTGGATGAAGAAGGGCAGTCCTGCAGACCGCTCCAATTACCGTCCGATTCGCTTGCTTTCGCACAGCATGAAGATCTTTGAGCGAATTGTCGATGGATGAATTCGGGACATAGTCCAGCTGTCCAGCAATCAGTGCGGCTTCGTGGCTGGCTGTGGCACCGTTGATGCCATACATGCCGCCCGCCTCCTGATAGAGAAGCATCGCGAGAAACAGAAGCCGGTGCATATAGCCTTCCTCGACTTGGAGAAGGCTTTGACCGCGTACAGCATGAAGTGATATGGTACGCCGTGCGTCAACATGGAGTTCCTGAAGAGCTCATAGAGTGGGTGCGAATTCTCTACTCTTGTCCAAACAGTCGAGTTCAAGCTGCAGCTGGAATCTCGACGGAGTTTCCTATCTCTGTCGGGGTACACCAGGGTTCTGCGCTTTCCCCACTCCTCTTTGTTGTCGTCATGGATGCCATCACACGAGATCTTCAGTTGCCCGTTCCCTGGTTGCTTTATGCCGATGACGTGATGCTCACTAGCGACGATAAAGGTGAACTCGAGCGGGAGGTGCAAGCTTGGTGTGATCGCTTGGAGCAGTTTGGACTCAAACTGAACGTGGAGAAGACAAAATATCTAACGACGGACGTTAGCGAGTCCAGCTCCATCAAGATTAACGGCATCGAGCTTCCACGCACTGTGGTTTAAGTACCTGGGATCAGCAGTCGCGTCTGACGGCAAACTGATGGTCGAAGCGGATTCACGCGTGAGTGCAGCTTGGTCCAAGTGTTGCTTGTTGACTGGCTTGCTCTGCGACAAGAAGATACCAGAGCGCTTTAAGTCGCAGATCTACAGAGCAGTCGTCCAGCCAGTAACGATGTACGGCGCTGAGTGCTGGCCTGCGACCAAGGAAGTTGAAACACGCCTCAGCGCCACGGAGACGAAGATGCTGCTCTGGACGGCTGGAGTCACCCGCATGGATCGCATCCGAGACAATGCCATCCGGCAGAAGTTCGATGTCGCGCCGATAGCTGACAGGATGCGCGAAGCTCGCTTGCCTTGCGATGGTACGGCCACGTTCTGCGTGGAAAGGAAGACAGCGTCCGCAAGATAGGCCTTAACTTCGAGGTAATAGCAAAGTGGCCTAGAGGGCGCCCGAAGCAGCGATGGGCTGATACGTTACTTACGGACTAGAAACTAGCTGCTGTCCACCCTGATCTAGCGCTGGATCGATAAAGGTGGCGTCATGACACCAGAATAGCGGACCCCGCCACGAAGCGGGACAAACGCTGAAGAATAAGAATAAGAATAAGAATAAGAATAAGAATAAGAATAAGAATAAGAATAAGAATAAGAATAAGAAGAACAAGAAGAAGGACAAACGGGCTTGGAATACCGAAGGACAATGCATTTATTTAAATATGCAGAGCCAGATCAAAAATTACAAGAGAATACGTTAGACATGCTGAGGAATAGTAGAGCATTGTGGCAAGCTATTGGAAGGCACAGGCAAGGCGACGACGCTAAGGCCGGCGGCATACTTCCATCGCCGCGACGCCATCGTCGCTCAGTTCATTACCATTCCGCCGCACGCGGTCGAATAGTCAAAAGAAACTTCGCCCCGGCCGTCGCAACAGTGGCGGTCGGCATGCGCGACGGCTTCCCGCGCTCATCGCGGGCATGGCATACTTTTTCGCGCCGCGCGCGGTGTTTAGCGTTGGTCCTGGGCCGTCGCACTTCCTTGCAGAGCGATGAGACGAGCACTGAGAAGTTCAAATTCTTTCGCGTCGCTGTGCAAAACTCATCGCCGCGATTCCATCGCGGCGACGGGAAGTATGCACGAGGCCTAAGGTCGTGAGATTCATCCAACACAGTTTGGCTATGAGTACTCGAGCAACTGCTGCGCGAAGGTCCGCTGCCGCATTTATTGCCTCTACATCGCTATTTGATGTGGCACCGAATTGCCACCTCCTCCTATACAAACCTTCTGCGGTGTTTAGGCCTATGTCATACCATCGCTCACCCCGAGCGAAGCCTAATGATGGGCTCCCATATCGAGTCATCGCTTCGCGCGATCGATATGGTGCTTATCATTAGGCTTCGCTCGGGGTGAGCGGTGGTATGACATAGGTCTTATGGTTAGAGGGAAACGTCGTCGCTAACGATTGGCGCCACTCTACTTATCTTGCCGATAATGATAGTGTCGCCTTGCCATGCCGTTAAAGTCAAAGCTGAGAGCAGACTACACTTCAATAACATGGATAGCTGTTCAGTTTGACTGATGTAGTATGGGGTACGTTTGTCTGTGTAAGAGGATGTTGAAGTTCCTATTACTTCTATGCGTATATGTGTGCACAAATGTACGACTTGAAAGGTATTTCTTATTGACGTTGAGAAAAGGGTTAATTATTAAAATGAATCAAAGCATTCGAATGCCAAACGGAGGGTGAATTACGAGACACCCAACGAAATATGCCACGTGGCGCAGCCGGTAACACTGCCGCCTCATAGGAGCACACCGGCGGGCTTTTCAGTTCGAGTCCGAGGGCTGCCACGATTTTTGCACGTATTAGTTTGTTGTTATTACAGTTTCTTATGATCACGGGAGTCAATTTTAGATCACCAAAGCTTGCAACAAACCAAAGCTCTCTGTATGCGCCGTCATATGTGCTAGTTTTTCAACTATGCATATCTGTATTCCCTGCGAATGAAAAGTCTTATGTATTATAAAATTGAAAGTCTTATATTCATTATTTCCCTTCCAGTCAACAGCTATGGTACAAAACTATGAAACAAGTAAAACACAAGCGCTTGTCACACCAGCAGCATCTTACAAAAGCCATTGAGGAACAATCGTCTTCCTGGCAAGGAATGACCACTTCTTCTTCGTTGAACGCGTAATCTGTGGGTGTAGAGAAGGGTCCTGGGTGAGCATCGACGTAACCTCCTGTTGTCTTACCCCCTCACACTCATCATCAGATGTTCAGTCGACATCCACCTCCTCATCGAAGCGCACCTATGATACTACCTAGACGATACGTGTAGAAAGGTGCCATTTTCATTATACTCTCTCTAACCTGTACCACTCTTCTTCCTGACAGTCGACATCTCCGTAAATGGCGTCCAAGAGGAGTCCTTTTATGGCATCAGCAACCACAATCTGTCTCCTTGTCGGAGAAGTGAAATCCGGTGTGAAGGTGGAAAGTAGTGAGCCAACAACACGTTCAAGTGAGAACAACATTTTTAGTGCACTTATGTACCGATAGTTGCGGTATCCTTGGTAATACGGTATGATATGGTGGTGGTACGGATATGCGTAGTTGAAAAACTAGCGCATATGAAGCCGCAAATAGAGAGCTTTGGCTTGTTGTAAGCATTGGTGGTCAAAAATTGACTCCTGTGATCATAGGAAACTGTAATAACAACAAACCAATACTTGCAAAAACATTAGCAGCGCTCGGACTCGAACTGAAAAGCCCGCCGATGTGCTCTTATGAGGAGTCTCTCCTACCTACTGCTCCGCCGAAGCACAACTGGTGGGGTGTCGTAGGGGTTGATAATAGTTTCGCGCACGCTTTCAGACCTTCTTTTCAGGTCTTTAAAGAAGCATTCAGCAAAAACTGACTGTGGTTCTGGACTCCACTCACAAGGACCTACATCCTGCCAAAATAGCATCGCAAAAGCTCACAATGAGTTGGGAACCTTTCCTCGTAAGGCCTAAGTTATACTTCGGCGACGCTGTTGTTGGTGACGTCGCCGACAATGTTGAGCGGGTGCTACGCACTGCGTAGAAGCCCACATAACAGTATCGCCGATGTCGCCCACAACTGCGCCGCCGAAGTATAACATAGGCCAAACGATAAGGCCTGCGTTATACTATCGTTCACCTCGAGTGAAACCTAATGATGAGCTCCCATATCGATCGCGCGACGCGATGAATCGATACGGGAGCTCATCACTAGGTTTCGTTTGGGGTGAACAATGACAAAACATAGGGTGTATTTTGCGGGTGCGGGGACGTTTGCGAAGTGCGCCTCCTGCGTGACGCTGTCGCCCGGTCCAGGCCCCCGATCGCGCTGTGAAAACGCGCACGACTTGTTAGCTCCATGTGTGTGGGTCCCGCACCGATTATTACTACTCGACAGCAGAATTAAAGGCAGCAACGAACTTCAGCAGAACTTTTCTCCTGCTCGATAAAGTCAACGAGCTCAGAAGTTGATGACGAGAGAACAGAGAAGTGAATAATAGAAGCAACACAGAATACGCGTTGCCGCCCAAAAGGCAAGTCCGACGAATGTAGTGAAGCAATGAAGAAGTCATGTGAATAAATCTCGTCCGCACCGCCAGCGAGTGGCTGGTAGGGTCTGGCACGCGACGTGCGCGTGCGGCTCTCTGCGCCATGAAATGTGTAAACGTGCTGCCTCCCGTATGTTGCACATACCTACTTCGCATGACATTGTAGATAAACTGCTCCTTCTTATGAGAGAACCAGTGCTCCGATACGCCTAACGGCGTCTGTCGCACTTGCGCGCTTCGCGCGACCTTGCAATATCACTAACCAACGGAAAGGCCTTTGGTACACTGCCGCATCGAGCAGGCGACGGGTCGTGCTGTGAGTGCCGAACCAATTTTTGTGAAACTTAAAATTCTGCTGCGTATTTTTGCATGAATTCGTTCTTCACTTCCGTAAGTTTATCATAGGCGTTTTCACGTTGGGCAACGTGTTCGGACGTCTACTGAGTCGCCAGGCATGTTGCACAACTACAACCCCCCCCCCCCCCCACCCACCCCTCACTTTCCTTCAACACACTCCTCCAGGACTCCTACACAAGCACACAGGCAGACGGACAAACGTCGGTTCTCGCCTAGGATAGGATCTGCAGTGTAAACTGTCTGCACCCCAGTCTACAAAATTGAACGAAGAAATAATGAGTAGACGGAGGGGGGGGGGGGTGTAGTTGTGTAACGTGCCTTGCGACACAGTAGACGTTCGACTACGTGTTCTGCAGGTTTAAGGAATCGCCAGGCACGTTACACAACTACAACCCCCCCCCCCCCCACCCCCTCCGTCCCCAGGCTTGCCCCAACACACGCACACTCTTCCAGCGCCGCATCTCCAAGCGCGTTTGGCGAGGTATTCGCACGTCTTCTGAGTGGCCAGGCACGTTGCACAACTACAACCCCATCCCCCCTCTCATCCCACACCGTCCTCCCAATAACAATACTCCTCCAGCACTTCTGTGCAAACAAACACTCACACACAGACAAATGACCGTTCTCGCTTATACATAGTAGGATAGTGCGATCCTCAAAATGATGGTTATTAAGTCGGCTATAAATACATTCCGGTGCTGGTCCATGGAGCACGGGCTGTCCTAGTCCCCACAAAAGTCGAAGGTTCTCAATCCCGGTTTTGGTAGTTTGGTATAAAACGTGTGACATCGAGTTTTAGAGAGCGTTGCAGAAATTCGTGACGTAGGCTTTCTATTCACTGACAAGCTGAGTTTCTTCCCTCCTCTAAAAAGCATTGTCAGACGTTCCTTCTCTCGTACATAGAATCTGTTAAATGCCTTAAAAAATAGACTTCACCACTCTCACAAAGATCTATGAAACCTGTATTCGACCCCTTGAGGAATGCGAAACTTCGGTTTTCAATCCGTCTCACAAAAAGACGTAAAGTTGCTCGAGAGGATACAAAACAAACTTCACCAGAATTTTCGTGATGCGTTGTAGTGGACTTGAATACCACTTTTTCCTGATGACGTTGATAAGCGCCGCGTTGGGCTAAAACTATACTCTTTCCATAGTAGTAAAGAAGATCTGGTTATGGTTATCAAAATTTTGACTGGTAGGACACCACTCATGCCCGAATATTCCTTGAAATTTCGGTCTAGGGGTCGGCCCACAAAAATTAGGGTTTCTCATTACAGATGCTTGTGTTATTTCTCAAAGGGTCGCTCCGTTGATGATGTCATTAGTAGCCAAGGGCAGATTACTCGTTACTCTCAAGTCTTTAAAAAATTAGTTGCCCTGACGGTCGTCGATCATTGATCCTGATCTTCCTCAGATGTCCGTGAAGTGCACCAGAAAGCTAAACGCCATTCTTCAGAGATATTTTCGACGTATATTGAGATACGGTACACAGACCACGCGACTAACAGCGAAGTCCTGAACCGGAGTGGATCAAATCGTTTCCCTATATTAGTCGCACAAAGACAGCCACGCCTCGCAGATACGTCCTGCGAATGCCTGAGTATCTATTCTCTCGAGAGGCCATGTGGTTGATTCCTGAAGGTAGTAGCAGAGCCCATGGTGTCAAGCAAAGAACACATGGAGGCGAACATTCGAGAAAGACGTTCAACTACCAAATTTTCCCATAGACGAATGTGAAGAATTGGCGCAAGACAGGCGTCAGTGAAGTCTCGTCGCCCTATATGCTCAACAGCATGTGAGGAACTAAATCTAAGAAAATCTAGTCAAGTTTTGAGACCAACCTTTTACCGAACCCATGACCATGCTGCATGTGTAAAGTCAAAAATGAAAAAAGATTAGTTCTCTACTCAGCTTCTTACAACAGCCGGTCACCAGGTGTTTGCCTGTGTCGCTGTGTTGAAGCTAGGTGTACTTCTTCCTTTTTTACACGTTGTTCAACTTTTGCATCGTCAGCTCTGGTTTCGAGTTTCCTTGTGGAGGTTCTTTCTTTACGGTCTTCAACGAGGAGAATCCTCTTTTATGATGGTGGCTGAGTTTACGTGCCTTTTTACTGTTTTGACTTCGTCGCCTAGTACTATCCGTTCAAGGCTAAATGCTCTTCCGAAAAAAATTCAACTCACGTGTTAGCAATAAGGTATGACTGCTTCTCAAAGCGTCCATCGATCATAACCTCGTACATGCGGCTCCTGGCACCTTCGGCGCTTGATGAGCAGTCGCCTCCATCATAGCACGGGTCGTGACTGTTTTCCTCAGCTCTCTGGCAAAGTGAATTCACACAAGAGTGATCAGAAGGGCACTGGTAGCCATAATTGCATTTCAGCACGACGCACTCTCCCATGAAACAGAAGATTTCCGGTAGAAGAGGACAGTGTTCATCCAGACTACACTGCGTTAATGGGTAGAGCGGAGGGTACCTGAAAGGCAAAAGCTCATCAACGTTTTAAGACAGGCAGAGATGGTTCGTCACGTCTAATCGAAGTCCTTTCTTTCATCTATTAAACAACTTTCTACAATGAAGGAGTTGTGAAATCGAAAATATGGTGGGCGGTTGATTTCTTCGCCAAACGTCGTCTAAAGAAATACGTACTTTGAATATGTCAATTTTGTGGTGAATATGAGGACCGGGTTACTGTAGATCCTAGATGGGAGACAGGTGGCCGTAGGACAACCGGAACTGCATCTAATCAGCTACGTGTAGCTTTCTCGACCCGCCGTATTACAGCTGATCGCCTGCTGCCCAAGCAGCTCCAGATTCGAAACCGCAAGCAGATGGGAGGGGGGGGGGGGCTACTGCATCACCTAGCTGTTAAGCTGAGGGTACCGCCTCCGGATTTGAGAGGGATGTTAGTAGTGGGTGTTGGTCCGGCTCGCCAGACCGGCGAATCTTTCCCTCCTCCTGGCTTTATTTAGGTATTGTATAATTGTTAATAAAAGTATGTAAGACTTCTCGAGTTTTGTTCTGTAGTCATAAACTAATTATACACCTACAGATAATGTTCTCGAATGTCTCCACCGCTACACAAAAATAAACCAGTGAGAACTCGAAGATATTACAATTTTATCCGTCACAATGGGGCATACATGAAGTAATGAAAAGGAGTTTCGAAAAAAACGGTTTTTGGGAATTTCCAAAAATCTTTAATCAGAATTAGACATATAACAACTGGTCGTTGATGAACTCTTGACTGTACAGCGCGAACAAGACTCCCACGATGAGCTGAGAATGAAGGATATCAGGAAAAAGAAAAGTATTTGTTCAGGTTATACAACATCTCTAAGAATCCTTCATTGGTCCTTGCTCAAGTAACCTAAGTAAAGACTGCTCACAATCGTTGCTGGATAATTCCCCTCAAACTTTTCAACTGGAAACAAAGTGAGAAATTCCACTCACGTGCGAACAACGAAGTACGTTCTTTCCACCGAACTCCCATTTACTTCGATTCTGTATATCCGCCTTGTTGCTTCATCTTCTGTGTCACTATCGGTTGTAAGAGGAAGTGAGATTGGAAGATACGGTGCGTCGTTGTCAGACAGAATATTTCTTTCAATGTCTTCCCACATTTCACTGGCGCCATCTAAAACACTAATACAGCGTTTTTCCGATGCTACCGAAGCAGAAATGTTGGCAAAAAACCGAACCACCTCCAATGTTAGCGAATAAGCAGTACAATATGATCTGAAATGTTGGCAGATCTTAATCATGCGCGCTTGAGCAAATAAAAGAATACTAAACTTACTACAAATGAAGCAGGCGTAGCCATTTCCGCGCTGCCTAAATGACTCCATGGCTAATCATTTTTCATATTTCCTGGTACTGAAGATATGAGTGAGCAAGAAATATGCGATCTTGGTTTGTCAACCACAGTCTTGACAGAGCGCTAAACATCGTCCCGACAATACTTTATTCCATTTCAGCGTGATTCAAAAATCGTTTACACTTGAAGTTGTGTATTCTGTAGTGACCTAATCTAGTGAAGTCACTGCTCCTCAAGACGTTCTGTTGGTGTAGCATGATGTGCATGTGATACTGTTGCTGCATTTGGTACGTGACAGTTTTATAAACGTCCTTGATGTCTGAATACCGATTATGCCGTTTCTGAAAAAATCGCCCGTTAGTCACAAACTGGCGCTCTTAAGGCCTACAAAAATGCAGGAAGTTCCTTAACAGTTTGGGTGATCAATTATGTTGCTGTATTAATTGCATCCTCCTACTTTCAACTTGTATTCTCTGTATTCTGTGCTGATTTTTGTTGTTGTGTTTTTTTGCGTGTACAACCACGTACAATAAATAAAATAAATAAAAAACATTTTTACCTGCATTTGCTAACTAGTTCCAACGAATTGGCGAATTTTAGCCAACGCATTGAATCCCATGCAAGTAGCCATAACCGGTCGTCAACGGGTATCCGGGGAGATACCGTGACAGAGTAGATAGTCGTGCGACTACCGACTCTGCACCAGAGCCATGTGAGAATCACACTTCTCATATGGAACCTGTAGGCAAAAATATCCAGCCGCGTTTGTTAGTATCTCAAACTTGGGTAATTAAACGATAAAAAAACCATCAGCATATTTGTATAACTAATCTTTGATTTGGTCGGAAGTTCCATTAAGGTGGAAGCATTCCTTTGAAACACCTCTACTCAAAAAAGAACCGGCTAATTCTGTTGATAACAATAGCCTATTATTATCACTTCTTTCTTCTGCAGAATTTTTGAAAAAATTCTCAAAAAACATATAATGTCCCATTTAGAGTTTACTAAAATCACTCCTGGTAATCAGCATGAGTTTATGTCGCATAAATCTGCAGTATTAGAATGCATAAATGACAGGACTGAATACTTGGATAAGAAGGGATGTTTCGATGTAATTTACTTCGATTTTTCGAAGGCTTTCGATAGGGCTGACCATAGTAAGCTACTATACAAAATTGTAATTTGAAGTTCCATCCTATAGTAGTCAGGTGGATAAAGAAGTATCTGATAGGAAGGAGTTTCCAGGTTAAAGTCGCTCACAGCTTTTCTACTACAAACCCTGCTACAAGTAGGTTACCTCAGGGTGGGGTGCTCTCCCCAATTCTTTTTGCTATTTATACTTCTGATCTACCTGCAATTTTAGAAGGATGTAGTGTTCGTTGTAAGCAGTTCGCAGATCATGATAAGATATATAGAAGTATCAAGGCCCAGGTGACATAGAGTCTATTCAATCTGTCCATGATGCTATACAGATGTGGTCTGAAACTTGGAGACTCCCCTGGCACCTGAGAAAACGGTATTTATGAGGATGTGTAAATATGATTATGACGCCAAATATAGCATCAAAAATCACTTAATAACGGCCGTTACTCGCGTTAAAGATTTGGGATTTCACAACGACAGTAGGCGACTTCTCTGAGCAGTACAAAATGATTTACAGTAAAGCGTCTGACCGAACATTCCTTATAATCAAAGCTCTCTCTATAGTGGATCAGGAAATACTTCTTAGAGCTTACAAGCCATACATTAGTCCTATTGCGGAATATGGTTCACCAGTCTTTTCTCCTTCGAAATGATAAGACATCGCTCTTATTGCGAAGATGCAAGACAATTTCACTCGCAAATTATTTTTGTTAGGATAGCTTGTAGTGGATCTGTGAGAGCTACTAGTCCTTTAGCTAGAAATAGCGAATATAAGCTGCCCAAGTTCGACTTTCGATAAATCTTGGCATGACGTTGTTAAACTGTTAGTGTATTGTTCTTATTGTAGCCGTTAGCCAAGATTGGTACAATCTTCTTTATTCGGCTTACGTTTCGGCGAGTTTCGCCTTCTTCAGAGCCTGGAATAGCCGATAACATCTACAAGACTATCAGCCCAAACATCATTTCATACTACAGGGTACTAGTCTTGACGAAAACAGGAACGTGATCCGACACCACATTCCAACGTCTAACCTCAGAGGTGGATGCAGAAGCGGACCACCAACACCAGCAGATGGACGTAGACGTGGGTGAATGAGCTTTGGTCCCGAGACAAACCGACTTAATCAGCCTGTGGATAAGATCACGAAGATCGAAACCCACAGAGCTGTGCGAAGGGTGCCAGCTCTTGTGTTACCGTCAGGCATTCCTCCTTCCGGTTGACCCGAGGACTCGTAGCTGCGATCCAAAGCGCTTCTAATGTCCTACGCGCCGATATGTCACTCTCCCGCGCTAAGATCGACACTGAGACCTCTATCAGCGCGCCAGCATGGCATCGAACCCTGTGTTCCCCCCAAGGAGTCTGGACCTTACCTTTTCTAAGGCCATCCAAATGCTCTTTTATTCTGACACAGAGGGGTCTTCCTGTCTCCCCTATGTAATTCTCCCCACATTCATTAATATAAGCTGCATTTCTTAGTCTCTCGTCGTAAACTTACTGATGTTTGCGTAGTTTTCAAACTCTTGTCTGGCCTAATTGATGTAGATGTTTCAAAATTCTATCGTATATCTAGAATTAGGGGCAGCTCAGAAAGAATATCTTACGGTGTACTCAAAACGAATACCAGATCATGCAGTTTCACGTGCAGGGCTGGTTCCTGCTTTATCTCGCCAAATTTCTGTCTCCCTCGATCGTCGGCACATTACAGGCTTTTAAGGTACATGGCTAGAAGGAAGCTTTTGCATTTCTAGATTTTGCAGTTGTTCTTCCTGTGTTGGTGATTTGTATTGTACTACATCCTATATCACGTATGCCTTATGCATCGTACATGAATAAACAAATAAATAAACAAATATTAGTGAAATGAACATGGTGAGCCAAGAGAGCATAAAATTTATTTATTTATTTTTATTACGTCGCGAAAGGCAGACGCGGGAAAGAAGTAGGACAGTACGAAAAAATAAACAACACACTTCAGAAAAATGCACAATCAAACAAGAATTGGTTGTGGTCGATCTCCATGACTAGAGTCCATCAAACTTAAGCAACATTTTTGATGCGCACCGCTTGAACTGGGGTATAGAGTAAGCATTTGACAGGTTTTTCGTGATTCTTATTTAAGCGCTACCTGCTCTATGCATAAAGAAGCAAGCACGGACTGTTGATCTCGGACAAGGCAAGGCTATTTTCATTATACCACCTCTAGTTCGGGAAGAAGGCATTAAACTATATCATTTCATAATCACAGCCACACTAGGTTGGTGCAGAATTTTACGAACGAGACAAACATCAAATACATTTCGTCGTGATAAGAGGGATGGAAGATCCAAATGCCTATTTCTGAACACTGCGTTGGGGATGTTGGAGTATAAGAAGCCTCCCATGCGGATAAATAATTTCCTAGTAAAATTGTTTTGGATCTTCTCAATTCTGGAGATATTTTTAATCCTACAAGGGTTGAATACTGTAGTGCTCGATTCAACTAATGGGCGTATATAAGTCTTGTAAGCCCTTATTAAAAGAGCTCTGTTCTTTGTAGAAAGGGCTTTAAATATGTGGAATGTTCGCAGAAGCGCTATCCTACAACGGTTTTTGACATGTTCAGAAAAGTCTAGTTTGCTACTGTATGTGAAACCTTTCAACAAAATACGATTGTTCGTAAGATTCTTCACTGTTTTTTTGATTGAAGGATAAGGACGGCGTTAGTCAATTCCTTCTGAGATACGCCATGCATTCTACTTCTACAGAATATCGTGAAAGCAGTTTGAGCGAATTTTAAGTTTTACAAATCTACATTCCGATCAGTGATGTTACAACTTCGCGCGAAGCGCGAAAGCCATTAGACGTGTCGGAGCACTTGTAAATAATAATGGCCTCACAGTGTTAGTATTGCATTTAGGAAAAGTGCGAATGCTTGCTTCAAATTTTACAGCCTTATGAAAAGCAAGCTAACTCACTTTGGCTTATTCGGCTTACCTTGAAATACAGGTGAACACATGTTGAAGCAAATTGTTTAGCAGTCATCCAACACGGAGAGAAAAAGTAATCTGTAACAGCAGTAAGAGTTAAAGTTGGCTGTGCTCTGACTGGAGTGGTGACCATATACCAGTATAGCACACCACACCACTTAGCTTACCCTAGGAGAATGCTTGGGATCTCTTATTACTAGATTCCCTAGAACTTCTCAACTTCTTGTCCAAATGAAATTACACTTACGTGCGAAAAATTATGTCTGTCTGTTCCGCGAAACGCCTGCAAATTATGATTTCGCCTTGACACTTTTTTCCATCTTGGCATTAATTGAAGAAGGAATCAAAAATGGTCTTCATATCTCCATTCTGTTGTAAGAAACTAACCCCGCTCAATTCTTATATGACCAATACTGGCTAAAACCTTAAAACATTGCTGCTATCATTCAACAAAGTCAACCTACCATCCAGGATATCAGAATAATGGTACTGCTGGCCTTGAAACATTGACATACTCTACTCATTTGCCTTTGACATTGCGATAATGTTCTAAATAAATTCGTAAGAAAAACTGCACAATGCTCGTTTCAAGATACTGCACATACTGCTGCTAAACATACAGCAGCGAGCAAAAAATATGCGCCTTCAATCAATTTTCGAGACAGCAAAACTTTATTAGGTTTAAAACGCCCTAACAGCTTGCACATTCAGAAGCTTGATGTGACATCGTTGATGGGAGCGAATCCAATCTTCAAGACGACGGTGAACAAAGACCTGCGTATTCTCCAGTTAGACAGGATGTGCCGCTTCTGCACTGACTACAGGCAGGGCCGACCGCATAGATCGACCTACCGATGATGTTGCCCCTAAAATAAATCTGCAAAATAGAGAACTGGTAGTGCTATGCTACGATTACGCCTATGTGTATAGCTTATTGGAACTCACTGAAAGATGGCAAAAGGTCATCGAAGAAAATAGTATATAATTGATCAATGTTTGCTGTTGATATTTGCTTTGCAATTTGCTTTGAAAATATGAAAACAATGACAATTAATTATCCAACAATACAATACTTTGAAGAACACGTTAGTTCGTTTTTCGAAAGAATTCGACCATCGAGTGGATGGTTCGCCTGTAGACTATAACATCGGTACTTCGAAACGACCCAGGGGTTGTATTAGGGTCGACTAAAAGTAATGAGACAAATTCAACAAATTCCCTTACCTCTTTATAGTTCTTAAGGTCAGTGACCTTGCTGCCATCGATCAGCCAACTTCCTGGTCCCACCATTCCAGAACAGCCTAGGCCTGGTGCTGATCAAGTGCTCGTCATTGTTGTCGAGGTCTGCTTGGGTGATTGTGCCCCTTCCGACCAGGAGGTCATATAGGTTTAAGAAGTAGTGGTAGTCGCATGGAAAGATCTCCGGCGAATACGATGGGTGAGGAATGTGAACGTAGCCCAATTTGCCCGATGGGTTGCGGCGTTGTCGAAGAGGAGGACCTTCTTGAAGCGCTGAGGCCGAATAAGTGCGAGTCGCCAGTCCATCTATTCTATTTCGTTCACCATGGCCTTGGAGTTCATCGTTGTGCTTTTGATGCCGAGCGAAGGTCGGTGACAGGTCATCAGGCCTCACTCAGACTCTGTGCTTGGCAGCGTTAAGGTAGAAGACATACTTGACTATTGAGTCCAGGTTGCTCGGAGTTGGGAATTGGGCGAGATTTGTGCGACACAGGTGACTCGTCAGACTGGGGTTTCGGAATGAAACAGACTGGGGCTGGCATGCTTCTGGAAAGGGCGAAAGTGGTCACTTTTCAGGTGGCCTTCAGTAAGTAGCAAACAAACATACAAATACGACAAGAACGAAACCAGGCTCCAGTCATGGATGGGCACAGCATGGAGAGTCTCACAACTTTTGCCTCCCCCATGGGCTGAATCGCCACTTCCTCGGAAACAACAAAATGCAAGTATATCGTGCGGAGCGCAACACACCCCAGAGCTATGGTAGAGGAAAATGGACTGCTGATGCACGAGGATGTGTGCTTTCTTTGCAGGACGGTGTGTGACATGTCTTATTGAACAGTTGTCCGCTTATAAGCGGTTGGTCGTGGTTCGGGTCTCGTGCATAGCGCAGTTATTGGGTTGATCGAAAAGTGTTGCAACATTAGCACAACAATATAGACTATACAATATAATACGATATACAAAAACTCAGTCTACGATATATTCCCATCCAAGTCTAAAATCCTGGCCCATCTTTCAGGCAGCCTTTCAATTCCTTTCTGTCAAAATTCCGAGGACTGTGAAGAAGAGAAATCAGAAACCTCCATTTCCAGTTGACGTCGATCATCGAACACTCTACGTTGAAGATGCTGCTTCAGAGCTCTGATCAGGTGGTGGTCAGAAGGAGCGAGGTCTGGAGTGTGCGGTGGATGGGGCAGAACTTCCCAGCCTAACTCCTGGATTTGCAGTGGATGGGGCAGAACTTCCCACCCTAACTCCTGGATTTTCTCGCGACTCACTTTTGCAACTGAGGACGCGCGTTGTCGTGCAGCTGGTAGGCATTTTCCCGATGTGGACGTTTTTGGCGCATGGCGTCGGTCAAGCTCTAGAGCTGGGTAGCGCAGACAGATGCTGTGACTGTGGTCTCACTATCCAACAACTTCCAGTAAAGCATGCCTTCTGAATCCCACCAGCAACACAGAAGAATCTCCTTTTCGTGGTGTCCACGTTTCGGTTGTCTTGGAGCTGGTTATCCGCGGGGAGCCATTGGCTCTTGCAGGTGTGGTTAACATAAAGAACCCAGATTTCATCACCAATAACCATGTCCTTCAGAAAGTCCTTTCTGTGCAGGCGAAGAAGGAGCGACTCAACAACACTGATTCGGCATGCCTTGTCAGAGTCCCGCAGCTCATGTTGTACCCAAGTCGACAAAACTTTGCGGTACTCAAGGATCTCCAGCTGCCTCACGACGGTGCTTTGCGTACATCTAAGTATCGCCGCCAATTCGCGAGTGGTTGAGTTTGACTTCACCTTGAAAGCTTCGTCAAGCTGTCATCTTCCACAAGAGAGGGGCGTCCGGAACGAGGTCGACCTTCGCGAGAGATATCTCCAGCCTTGAAGCGCTGATACCAACGGGCCGCTGTGGAATAGTGAATGACTTCCTCCTTGAATGCAGCGCAGATGTTGGAGGCTGTAGACCTTGTGGAATGGCCTTGAAGAAATGCGTAGTAGACGATCGGCCGTAGGATGCTGCTGCTTATTGTTGACATTGTTACTGTATGTATTCGTACTCGACGAGGCCTTCTATAGTATGTATGAGGAAGCTTCGAGAATGTACTGTGACGTCATCACACAAGATCAATACTGTAAGAGCTTTAGCAATTTTAACAGGTAGTAGCGTAAAGTGTTGCAAGACTTTTCGATCAACCTAATATAACACTTGCAAAACTCATACATTTAATGTATATGACCCCGCAGATGCTGCATAGGATGCGTCACTGTGCACAACAGTTCTATTTCGACCTGGAGCTGGCTATTGAGAAGGAGTACTACAAGGACTCACCTCTTTCGACTTATTTTTTTTAGCATGCCTGGAAGCTACTATTCATCATTGCAATTGAAGCACTTGTGGCAGTAAAACTTTTCTTCAGAAAATCTTCGAATGTGATAATACACTGAGTCCTAACGATTTTACCGAATAAGATTCATCTGTAGTATTCGAATACTCACGCAGACGAGTGAGGACATCATCATTCCTTCTACCTTGTCAGATTTTTCGAAACACTCTCCCAGTACTGTGAATTATTTTGTAATCTGCATCCTTCTGCTTTAAATTTTTAACTACAAGAGGTTGATAAATAATGCCATAAAAATTATAACTCCTTTAATGCCAACAAGATCTCTCTTGTTTTTCAAAAACTCTTCAATATGATGTAAGAAATAACCGGATTAGTTAAGTTACAGGAGTATTAGGGGGAAGGTGCAAAAGTAATGAGACTCTCCATGCTGTGCCCATATATGTCGTGACTGGAGTCCGGTTTCAGTTCGGTTTCGGCTTCTCGTATTTGTATGTTTGTTTGCTACTTACTGGCCACCTAAGAAGTGATCAATTCCGCCCTTTCCAGGAGCATGCCGAAACCTCGGTCTGACGAGTCGACCTGTGTCGCGCAGATCTCGCCCAATTCCCAACCCCGAGCAGCCTGGACTCAATAGTCATGCAAGATGAGAAGTACGTCTTCTACCTTAACCCTGCCAAGCAGCGAGTCTGGGTGAGGCCCGGAGACCTGTTACCGACCTTCGTTCCTCGAGATGTTTGTGGCGAGAAGCACCTTCTGAGCTTTTGAGTCTGCGCCCATGGACCCTTATTCCGTCTCAGCGCTTCAAGAAGGTTCTCCTCTTCGACAACGCCGCACCCCATCGGGCAAAAGTGACCACGGATAAGCTTTCTCAGCTGGGCTACGTTCACATGCCTCACCCACCGTATTCGCCGGACATCTCTCCATGCGACTACCACTACTTCTTGAGCCTATAGGACTTCCTGGTCGGAAGGGGCACAATCACCCAAGCAGATCTCGACAACCATGACGAGCACTTGATCAGCACCAGGCCTAGGCAGTTCTGGAAGGATGGGATCAGGAAGTGGCTGATCGATGGCAGCAACGGTCATTGACCTTAATGGCGATTACATTCCTCAGCACCGTTGAGTTGTATTTGAGTTATAAGGAGATAAAGAAATTTGTTGAATTTGTCTCATTACTTTTGACCCACCCTAATAGAAAGGTCTTTCAATGCGATGCACACAGCGCACCAAGACGGCTCCAACTCGTTGAAAAATTAAGGAAACCTTGTCAGCTGTCCGAAAAGTATAGCTACCAAATTACGAATGCTAATTAGTTACATTACCTCTCGTGATACCGGCATACAACGAACATTCCAATTGGACATTCTTGCGCGTAGCAGCCTATTTTCGTCGTTCTTGCCCACGCAGACTGCAATAGCAGTAGCTAAGGAAAATGCAAAAGTCTGTGCGTCTTAATGACTAATGAACGCGGTGGCCTTGCAATATACCATTTAAACAAACCCGTGATTTTTCCTTGCAACCTAACCTAGGCCAGCCCTAAGGGCGAAGTTCTAAATAACAATTATTTTAGGTACATGTCACGTAGGTGAACAGCATTGGTAGGGGGAGTGCGCCGGCCAATAATAACCATACAGGGTACAGCCCTAACACATTCTAGCCAATCGGGGTACCCATTGAATACGCCCTCTCTGAACGGCATGCCCATTCAATGCGGTCTGGTTGACCTACCAAAGCTGCTCATCTACGCGACATATACCTTTCTTTCTTACAGCACTTGCCTGCGACCATCCAGCATAGAGCTGTTCGGAGTCCTGGTATGCCTTGGTAAACGTCCTCTCAAACACACCGTATAAGCGCGGTGCTGACCACCAATGTCCTATGGCCTTAAAGTAAAACGTAATTACACCACAATTTAGTGGATATACAAATAGTGCTTACACAAATCATTTAGATACAACACCGCTCAAATTCTTTGCAAAAAAGACGACTTGCGACGGATTAATCCATCACAAAGCGTTGCACTGCCATAACTCTTTTCAAAGTTATTTGTTTAAAATCTAATTAACACCACTAGAAGCCCCGTCTCATTTTCTATCCAGCGATTTAAACATAAAATCTAAAACGATTGCACAGTGACCTAGTTATGAAGCTTTTGCTTCCTTGGCTCTGTTAATTGATTTACGACCCCTCCGAGATCCCCAGCGGCATGTCCTTAAGGCTTTTCGTTGACGAGGTCCATCGAAACTCAGAAATCCTCTATTGTTTCAGCAGATCTGTATTTGTTACGCTTCAAGTGTCATTGTGGTACTAAATAGTGCCAATTTTGAACAACATCTGTCCGATTTCAGATAAGCGCAAACGCGCGGAAACCTATGATTCAGTTAAGAATTACCCAACTAGTAGCCTGCTACAGAAGATAGTATTCCACTAACTATTCCATTGTGGAAACGATGGTCTTTATAAAACGTGTAAAATGGCTTTGAGAAATGGAGAGAAATTACTCGATTTTCTTTTTTGCAACAAGGGAATGGTCCAATCTCAATATGCAACGTAGGATTTCTCCTTTCTTTGAACTTTGGTTGCTCCTGTACAGGATAAGTACGAAAGCCTTACTTTTTGTGGTCTACAGTAGACCACAGCACATTCGATTCTAAAAAGAACGAGAAGACTTTGGCTGTTCCTCTCTATGGAGGAGTTTATTCGAAAAATCAACTGGGCAGCATTTCTCAGCTCGTTGCAAGACAGTATTCGCACTTCCTGCGCGGCGGCACATAGGCGATATACGACATGTGGAGTGCGCGGGAGATCGCAAGGGCAGCGAGCGGCCCACCGCCGTGTACGCACTCGGGGCGAAGCGCAGTCCCAAACTTGTTTCGGCGGCCGAAGAGGTGAAAATGGTTTTCAGTTTGAATACGGACAATATTACATCTGTGGAAAGCTCGCAACGAGCTGAGAAATGCTGTCCAGTTGATTTTTCGAATAAGCTCATCCATAAAGAAGTAAGCGAGTGAAACAAAATTTTCTGTCGTTTTCGTCAAATTTTAATCGCATAGAAATCTATTTTGAACGGCCAAAATCTTTCCGTTCTTTCCAGATTCAAATGTGCTTGTGGTCTACTGTAGACCACAAAGAACACGGCTTTCCTACTTATCTTGTACAGGAGCAATCGAACTTCAAATAAATGAGAAATTCTACGCCGCATATTGAGATTGGACCAATCACTTGTTGCAAAAAAGAAAATCGAGTCATTTCTCTCCATTTCTCGAAACCATTTCACACGTTTTATAAAGACCATCGTTCCCACAATGGAATAGTGGAATACTGTCTTCTGTAGCAGGCTACTAGTTGGGTAATTCTTAACTGAATCATAGGTTTCCTCGGGTTCGCGCTTATCTGAAATCAGGGCTATGTTATTCAAACTTGGCACTATTTAGTAACGTAATGACACTTGAAGCGTAACAAATACAGATCTGATAAAAGAATAAAGGATTTCTGCGTTTCGTTGAACCTCGTCTACGAAAAGCCTTAAAGACATGCCACTGAGGATCTCGGATGGGTCGTAAATCAATTAACGGAGCCGAGAAAGCAAAAGCTCCATAACTAGGTCATTGCGCGATCGTTTTAGATTATGTTTAAGTCGCTGGATAGAAAATGAGACGGGGCTTCTAGTGGTGTTAATTAGATTTTAAACAAATAACTTTGAAAAAAGTTATGGCAGTGCGACGCTTTGTGACGGATTAATTCGTCGCAAATCGTCTTTTTTGCAAAGAATTTGAGCGGTATTGTAGTACGTTTTGCTTTTAATGGATCCTTCATCCAGGCAACATCTATCCCAACTCGGCGTCGATTGTTTAGAATTCAGAAGAAAGAACGCGAATCTTGCTAGGAAATAATTCCAAATAAGATCACTTGTAATATCTTTGAGCTGTTTGCGGCATAGAGGTAGTGTTACCAGAGAACTTCTATAGAGTATAAGACGAAAAAACATGATTATCTACGACGTGTATTTACAACTTCAAGGAGATTGCTCCCTTTTTTACCTACGTTTAAGCACGCATTGAGTGGTGTGAGGTCAGGATTACTGCTCGTCCATATGCTCTCTCCAACATCTGGTCGAGTTGACAGATCGCTTGGTTTCATAGAACAACCTTTCGCGTACTCGTATGCACCGGACTCCAGTTCAAAATCCCACTCCTGGAAATTGGAAGCACCTTATCGGCGTTGATGTATTCATGACGTATTGCCACATATGTATTCTGACCAGCATGTTCATGTCTGCGGCAGGTGGCATGGTCCCTGAGGCGGCATTTTGCAAAATTCCTAGAGCGAGTTGTGATCTAAAATGCAAGCACTTTATTCCATTCTTTATGATATAATAGTAAAAAAATAGCTGCAGCAACTTTGTGGACGAAGCGTACGGTGTGAATTATAAGAGAGTTGAGGCACTGTTTTAGTGTCGTTCGAACACTATCGAAACGTTAGCAAGAACAATAAACACAATAAACACAACAAGTAGTAGTGAATCGGAAATATGGATACGCTTGAGCACATTCATGACGAGAGTGTTTTAGCGCCCAATGCTCGTGCGGCAGGCTGGTTTTTTGGAGCGCGCCTAAAGGCCCCCACAGAGTTCTGCAGCAACGCCGCTTGCCGCTATGGTTAAGGATAGGGCAGAGAAGTCGCCGGCGGCGAGCTCTCCGTCTCTGCCCTAGGGTTAAGAATACTGCCGCGGCGCTGCCGCAAACTCTGCGGGGCCTTAATGTGTTGTTTTGAATTTCTACGACTGCTGCTGGTCGGGACGACGCGGTGCGACACGCAGATCATGTGTCGCAGTGAGTCGGTTCCGATGGCCAGCGCAAGTTGGGTGGCACCGCTGATCTGAAGAGGCGGTGCCTAAAGCCCTCCGCACACTTTTGCGGCAGCCGCGTACGCGGCAGAGGCCAGAACAGCCGCGTACGCGGCTCCCACTGCCGCGTGCTAGAGTTCACGCGGCACTCCCCGCTCGCTCAATCACCAACGCTTCAATGCGGCAACAATGCCTTGAAGGATTACTGCCGCTGCCACCGCGTCTGCCGCGTAGGCGGCACCGCGTCTGCCGCGTCTGCCGCGTAGGCGGCACCGCGCCTGCCGCATCTGCCGCGTAGGCGGCACATCAGCGGCAGGCCGCGCGAGGCTAGTTTTGCCTCGCGCGGCGACTCTGCGTCTCTGCCCCATGCTTAAAGATAGGGCTGCCGCGTTGCCGCAAAAGTGTGCGGGGGGCTTAAGACCCCCATTCCAGCTTTCTCCTGTTTCGTGACTGCCACCCGTCCCACCCACGGCGAGGAGGATGTTCGATAAAGCAAATTCCATATGTCAGCATCATGCCTCTTTAATGAGCTCCCACCTTATGTGGGACGACTGTTACCTAGAATTTGGGTTTGCGAAATGGTATCCGCTATCTCTTTCGGAATTAGTGCTCACTCCAGTGAGTTCTTATTTAGCCACGAACGCGGACAGGACTCCTATGGCGGACAACGATGCAAGGAATACACGATTTCAACGACCAAGCGCATTTGGAACTGATCAACATCTGTTGTGGATCTACAAATGTTCTAGTTCATAGTATTGTAATATGTGTCAACTATAGTTGTATCGTTCGATGACGTATCTAAATGTATAAGGTTCTTGACATAGAATAATAGCTCATGGTTCGCTGGATCCTGGTCTGAACGTGGTTCTCAGGCAATGATATATCTGCCAGTATTGCACTATTAGACTTGATTGATATAATGCAATAGTGCACTTTGTAATCCGCGTACACCCTCAGGATCAAAATTGGATGATATAGTACTGTACGGTACTTGATGATGCAGTACTGTATAGCAGAAGACAAGAAATAAAGCCTTCTTCCTCCGTTGTTGTACTCGGAGTAGAAATACAAAACGGAGTTTTTGCCGTAGTATACCGGAGGCAAAAATCTTTCTTCTTGACGCGAATGTCCACTCATTCGTGTGGACATCGTGCCAAGAAGAAAGATATTAGAAAGATAGATATATAAGATATAGAAATATTAACATAGAGATTAAGAAGATAAAAGATATAGATAAATATAAGATAAGAAATATTGCCAAGGAGAAACTCAGGAGAGTCTATACGTGCTGCTCCAATTGTGAAAAATGTTCGTTTTAGGACTTCAAGGACAGGAAGTGTTCTTGTTGAATGCTTATTTACTATCATAACCACTCAGAGCCAAGGTTGTTCTTCCATTCATATTTCATCTGAAGTTTGTTCATTAATTCTGGTCTAGAAGTTTGTGCGTTTAATGTGCTTCAGTAATGGGAAAAGTTCTAATCTTGTTAGTTACGATAAAGCAAATCATTTCTCTGCCTGCGTAAACTCAGCATTGATTTGTTACCTTAATTTGTGAATTTGAAAAGAAAATCTAACAAAAACATCAATAAACAAAGTTCTTCCCAAAACTCCCCCCTCCACTCAAACGAGTGGACATCATCGCGAATGTGTTAAGAATGTTCTCGCAAAAATTTACTTTCTGATATACACCTCTGTAAGTATAAAACTGAAGGAAACCACTCCTTATTTCTCCAAAAAGTGGCCCAAGGACGCATTGGCGAGACTCAGAATTGTTGTCGTTGCGTTTACACTGCTCTACGCTGGAGACTTTGGAAAAATAAATTGGATGCCGTCAACTTTTGTTGAAAGTAGACCGGTGCGACACTGGAAGACTACTCCGCAAATGCCTGATTAATAACAAAATGGAAGAAAACGAAGCTGGCACCTTCAGTACTTTAAATTAAGCGTTGAACTATCCTATCAGATACGTGGTTTAGGAACTGTTTACGTTTCGACAAACATATTGCGTGTAATTCTCCTGCAATTCACGCCCCGTAATAAACAAATAAATAAATATTCACGAAATTGCAGAGAACGTGTGTAAATGTTCAAACTTTATTTTAATGCATTTGAAATAAGCGATGCTTCAATACTTTTTTAAATCTGTATATTAGACCCATTAAATCTGGAATAGTGCTCACCGACGCAATCGCCGCAAAGAGCAGATTGATTACAGAAATTGAAAAGGTCCAACAAATCGATTCACATATCATTCATATTGTCGTTGTGGGATAATGAATTTTTCGTACGAGCAACGTCTATCTCAACTTGGCGCCGATTCATTGGAAAGAAGAAAAGTTAGGGACTTGCTACAATGTACGAAGTGACTACTACATAATAGGGTCAGTCCTAGCATCTCCAATTTGTTTAAAATTTCTTGGAGAATTGATACGATTAGAGGACATCCATATCGGATCAGACCCCAGAAACCTAACACGACTCACCAAGGAAGGGTCTCAGGCGTAGGTCTGAATGGGGGAAATGGGTAGTACTGCGAGGATCTTCACCCTTCATATAGTAGAAAAACATGTCTCGTTTTTGCTGAGTCCCTGAATCAAAAGAGCTACGGGCCCTCGAAAGGTGGTGGGGGGAG